>JBAMJV010005557.1:0-275548 GCA_037951105.1 Echinarachnius parma
CTAACAAAAAACAAACAAACAACAAACATCAAACAAACAAACTGACCTTCACACGTGCCGCTGTTGTCCACGAAGCCCGTTGCGCACGCGCAAGAGTACGAGCCAACGGAGTTCACACATTCTTCTGAAGTAGCGTCGCACGAATGATCGTCATTGGCACACTCGTCGTAATCTGAAGAAAGAAGAAGAAGTACATTTTGATATCCAGACTTATTGGATGCATCCAGTGGCGTAGCGTAGAATATTTTTGTAAATTATTATTATTGTTATTATTATCATTATTTATTAATTAATTAATTAATTAATTTATTTTATTATTATATTTTTTATTTTTTATTTATTTTTTTATTTTTTTGGGGGGCATATCTGATCTATTCCATTATTTTTCCAAGATTTCCTCCTAATGTTTTATTTTTTTTGGTCAAATTATGGGGGAGGTGGGGAAGTCTGGATACATTTTAATCCTCTCGCATTTCTAATTTTTCCAGTGGATGGTTAACATTGCTTATAATAGTCTGTCTACCTTTGAGCAACCTGCTATGTCACCAATTGCCTACAGGTTCCTCGTGGGTCGTGTATTAACTCTATGGGAATTGCAAAGTCTAGAATGGAACATGTTAACCTATAGCCTATACGGGAACCCGTTGGTCCTGTATTAACTCTTTAAAGATTGCAAAGTCTAGTACGGAACAGGTCATATACAAAACAAAAACAAACAAACAAACAAACACGTACCCACGTCACAGTTCGTTCCCGTATAACCAGTGCCAGAGCAGTCGCAGGTATAATCGTCCGAGCCAAAATCGTCCCCACCGCAGGTACCTCGTACGCAGGGATCGTAGCGATAGCAGTAGGGCGGACCTATAGTTCGATGAATAGATTAGCATAATGAGTAACATGATGATGATGATGATGATTGTGGTGATGATGGTGATGATGGTGATAGTGGTGATAGTGATGATGATGATGATGATGATGATGATGGATGATGTTGATGATGATGATGATGATGATGATGATGATGATGATGATGATGATGATGATGATGATGATGATGATGATGATTGTGGTGATGATGGTGATGATGGTGATAATGGTGATAGTGATGATGATGATGATGATGATGATGATGATGATGATGATGATGATGATGATGATGATGATGATGATGGATGATGTTAAACACAAAGACTAAAGGAAAAACCAAGGATTTGTTTCCGATATTATCAATTCTACATAATAATTATACATCCCGAATATTGATCTTAGTAAACATGAAAACGGTGTATTTTAAGAAGAATTAACATAACAAGAATGTGGGTAAAACTTACCTGAATATGATGACAATCGATGACTTCAACAAGACAATAATAATAATAAAGCAATTGTCACAAAGTCATACATATAAGCATAATCATGTACAAAATATGAGCAAGATAGCGTAAATCAACACTCATTCGCAAGCATGCATGCATTTTCTATACGCGCGTAACTAATAATAATGCTGAGAGCAGATGAGGGGCGAATAATCATAGCAAGTAAATAATTGGGAGAAAGATAAAAGGGGTTGGGGTGGAGATAAAAACATTAAAAGAAAATGTTATACATTCATACAAAAATGTAAAATTTATATGATAATAATTTCAGATATTCAAATAAATGGTCAATTAATCGACTTTTTTGCAAAACTTTTACGAAATAATAAGACAAAACAAAATTGCGACGAATATATGTACAGTATATGGCAAATACATTAAATTCATTATAACGCAATACAAAATCCTACACGTGATAGAAGAAAGATTTGTATAATAGAAAGAAATAAGTGATTAAAAAGGGAATGTTGAGAAAAAAAGACATTGGGTGGAAAAAGTCGTCGTTCCGTATGTCCGTCTGTTAGTGTGTCAATCTCATACAGGCTTGAGTAAGAAAAGACCAGCTACGACCACTCCCATCAACTTCGATCATCTGAAAATCGAGAGAACAACGACAACAGTTTTGTTATCTCTTTTAACAATTATTCAGTAAATGCTTATATTCAGTAACTTATTTTGCTTCCTCAAAAAATTACAGGGTTTGTACAGGGGAATACCCAATTTTACAATCCGTGGCTTTCACGGTGTATATTCCCTGATCACTTTTTATTGTTTTAATTTACGAATAAATGAATAAATGAAATGAAATTAACAAATGTATAACAAAATATAGAAGGACTAGTATCACATATGATACATACTGCGAAACATTAATTTATGATAATTTCTAATCAGTACATCATAACAACTATAACAAATTTACAAAAAGAAAATCCTTTATTTCAAAATCACTTGATCGTACTGACTGTTATGACGATGCAATGTATTGTATAGTTGTACGGTGATATCGAAATCTTGTCTTGGGAAGTATAAAATGAGCTCTCTCCTTACTTACAGAAAACCATTATTTTGTCCGAAAAAATAACACTCAACGTTAGCGCTTTAATCTTAATTCAGAGAGATGGTATTCCAGACAACATGTAAACAAAATAGTCAAAGTAAAGATAAACGACACTAAAGAAAATCGAGGAAATGCTATTCAGGTTCTGAAGATTAGAAAAATAAATAACATTTTGCTTACGTTTGAATCGCTGAACACTCTTTTTTTGTTTACTCTCGTTGCAAAACAGATTCGTTGTTCAGAAGATGCACAACACTTGTTCGTTGATTTCTAAATTTCGTGATGTACCACAACTTGCTTTTGTAACCAAAAGTTACTTAAAAACACGGATAGGGTACTGTAGTAGAAAACTAAGTATTTGCATTTATCTCCAATATGCATGATTAATAACTGATCTCCCCAAGAACTCAAGAAATGCTGAAGTCTCACATGTAGTTCAAAAAAGGGACAAGTTATGAAGCGTTGCAATACTTGGTTAATGTGCTTAGAAGTATGGGCCTGCACGGGTGCGCAACAGACACCCACAAACAACTTAAAACTAAAACTAAAAATCAATATTCCAATATGGCGTCTGCGGTCGTGAGGGCCGAGTAAAGTTGTTGCATTTCTTCCCTCTCTTCGATCGGCCATTAATCGATAAACCCCGTTGTAAAATGCTATTGATTTGTGGAAGAGTGCCAAGGGGCCAACAGGGAGACAAGGGGATAAGAGAGGGGATAACAGACGAGAGGATGAGAGAGAGAGGGGAGATCAGGGGGAGAAATGGAACGAGAGAGGGAGAGGGGAGAGGGGGAGGGGGGGGGGGGGGGGGCAAGGGAGACGGAAGGGAAGTGGATTACTACAACACAACAACGCTGATATAGATGCACAGAAAATCAATCAGGTCCTAGCTTAATATTTTGAATAGTCGTTTATTTATTCGCCTGCACATCTGCATACAAATTAACATTAATGTGGACTTCAATACAAATATATATGAAAGCCGATAATAACAAACGGATTGCTGATGCAGCCTATATGAATTCAGTTCCAGATAATAGATTTGTTCTTTTAACATAATGATAAGAACGTTCTTTTTTTTTTTAAGTGCGACCTTCGGAAGGATGGGTCTCGCGTTATATAAATGAAAGTATACTGGTCGATAATACACGATCAATATTGTAAAGACAGGCATGAATGGTTGAGGCATGAGTGCAAAGCCTGCAACGAGACCTTGCCATTTCAGTACACACTTATATGACACACACATACAAACATACGTGCATACATACAGGAACCTACATACATAGTATACACACACGCGCACACACATACAAACCCATACACAGACGCAATTATACACAGACATACACACGCATACATACACGTATGAACGCACGCAAAAACGTCATACACACACGAATACACACGCACAAACACACACGCATAAACAAAATATACGAAAGAACAAATAATACAAAAAATACACGCTCAAAAGAAGGTCAAGTATCAGTGTTGTATGACTCGAGGCCGGTCTCGGTCTCGAGACCGAGACCTTGCCGGCCTCGGCCTCGGACTCGGACTCGGGGACCCCGGACTCGGCCTCGGACTCGGACTCGAAGGTCGTGGACTCGATGACTCGGGCCGAGTCCAGCTCGAGACCGGCCAATTTCCTTATATTTTGTATACTTGTATATTGGCTATTCTGTGCTATAGTTCTGCAAGAAACAAGCCAAATATTCTATCCAATCCACCAAGCGATTGTTGCTTGAAAAAGAGATCGCGAATGAACTGACAGCCGACAAGAAAGTGAGCAAAAAATCACATTTGTGGGAAACGAATGGACACGCAAGTTACATATCCATAACAAATAGCCCAAGCTTATATTTGATAGGTATGCTTTCATGTTATACTGTCTTTTTTATGAATTGACACCGCGATTCTGAAAATGTGAAAAGGGTGACTTTTTCAAGAAAGATCCTTAGACATGGGTCCCCTTTTCATTAAAAAAATCCTTAGACATGGGTCCCTTTTTTCATTTATTCCTTTCCCCTCTTTTCTCCCTCATTTTCTCCGTGATTTTGGGATTTTCCGCTGTGAAATTGCTAAAATTTTCAAGCTCGCTCCGCTCGCTCGCATACATATAATATTTCACAACGTCGGGTGATTATATTACCCTTCATTACGCCATATCATAAGTAATAAAACGAATATACCCATACAATAATTGAAACAAATGGCAATTTTCCGCTGTGAAATAGGTAAAATTTTCAAGCTCGCTCCGCTCGCTCGCATACAAAATATTTCACAACGTCGGGTGATTGTATTACCCTTTATAACGCCATATCATAAGTAATAAAACGATATACCCATACAGTAATTGAAATGGCAATTTTCCGCTGTGAAATAGGTAAAATTTTCAAGCTCGCTCCGCTCGCTCGCATACAAAATATTTCACAACGTCGGGTGATTGTATTACCCTTTATAACGCCATATCATAAGTAATAAAACGATATACCCATACAGTAATTGAAATGGCAATTTTCCGCTGTGAAATAGGTAACATTTTCAAGCTCGCTCCGCTCGCTCGCATACATAATATTTCACGTTGTTGGGTGATTATATTACCCTTCATAACGCCATAATAAGTAATACAACGAATATACCCATACAATAATTGAAAGAAATCTACTGGCCCAAAAGGGCCTGTTAAAAAAAAACGTGAGTGTGGAGCCCTGAATGAGTGCATATTATGTGACACATATCTAGGGTTAATCACTTGATCGAGTGATAGATCAATTGGCTTTGGAAAAGAAAATGAATCAATGTAAAATAAAAAAATAATTAATTAAAAAAAAAAAGAGTTGGACTCGGACTCGGACTCGGACTCGGATGGTCTGGACTCGGTCTCGGTCTCGGACTCGGACAGTCTGGACTCGGACTCGGTCTCGGACTCGGATTGGGTGGACTCGGATACAACACTGTCGAGTATATACAAAGCCTTTAAACAGACCTTGTCATTACTCGTACAATTATGATTAAATTATGACACTCATACAAACAGAAGCATTTGTGATGCATGGACGTATGCAAACGCACAAACACAATATACACACATGAATACGACACATATAAACTAATGTACACTCTCACTCACAAACCACACTCACACCGAAACACGGGCATAAGTATAAACATACAACCAACCTACACAACATATTATGCACAAACACATGCATACGCACACAAATATACCCACACTACCCAGGGAGCAAACAACCCCTTTTTTAGGATATCAAACATGGAATGTTATAAAAGGTTGTGCACCAGAAATGTCTTCTAGGACCTTCTAGGATCACAACCTAGGTGCACAACCTCGCGATCTAGCTACTGGAAGTCCACAAAACGTGTATGAACGATTTAACCCCTAATGTACGTAAATAGCGCCTTAAATCCTTAGGGTTCATGAAGGTTTGTCTCTGCTATTTTCACAATATTACACTAAAATGCACAATGATATCATCAGATTGCTTCAGATTCGTGATCTGTAGGGTCTTGTGCATCATTTGATACCAAATTTGACCGGATCATATCTTTGTTTAATGTGCCACGTGTCATTTTTAAGTCACGTGTTAAACAAACAACATGAAATTTCATGTTCAGTTATGTACAAAAAACGCATTGAAATGTTTAAACTATTTAAAACGTTACACACTTTTTATTGGGAAGTCTTCAATTGGCAATAATAATAATAATAGGTTGCTCTTCTATAGCGCATTTCAAAACCGCAGGTTTTCTCAACGCGCTTTACATTTTACGTTTGCACTTATTTCTACGTATTATACGTCAAAATCATAATTTAACTACATAACTGTTAAATACAAATCAAATTAAACTGATGCTTCAGCGAACATTTTTAAAACTAACATAAAATAACAACAGGATAATTTAGCTACTTAACAACAAATTACAACATTCCAACAAAGAGGTGGAGGCATTTGCCAAAGTTATACAGTTTACAATTACAAAGTGTAATTTTGGAAAGATGTTCAAATGATATAAAAGTATTAAAAGTAATACAACAATAGAACACATAACGCATTAAAAACAATAACATACATAAGAATATGAGTTCTTGATAAGTGTATCTTTGATATATGTTTTTACTAAATCATTATAATAGAACTAAACGCATTTATTTATTTCACATCTTGATAATGAAATGCACAGAATCTAGATATAGCAAATAGCAAATATTATAATTATAATGTTATGGAATGCAAATATGTAATAGGCCTATAGATATAGAATATCTATCATGAAAGAACCCTTACAATTAACAACATAATTATACTGTTTGAATCCGTGACATTGCATTCTTGTCATTGATGGTGATCACAGCTCCTACGGAGAAGTATCTCCTTTATTGAGAAAAGATCTTTAAGAGCGTGTATATTGCAGCTTTTCAAAGATTTGAATCCTCGCACTGGTCAGGATGATGGATTTAACAGCTATGGTTACATTAGGTGACTGCATGTGTATCCAGGACTCATTCAAAATCGCCTTACCTGCCAATGACTACGAATATCTAGCCGTATTTCGTAATAAGTGCATTACCCAGCACTTAATGTAATGGTCAAAAGTGTTACACTAATTTCATAGAGATGTGTAAATTAGGTTAGTGGCTTTCACATTTCAGTATACCTGAGTTAAGATCTTTCATTATACAGACACATGTAATCATTGATATAAGTGACAACTCTGTGAGCCACTTAATACCCGAAAACCACAGATAATTAAGAAACCAGTCTTCAGATTTGTGGATTAAAGGCAAGGGGTGGTATTCTAATATTTGTCCTAAATCTTGTCCTAAGTTCTTGCTTAGGACAAATTTTAGAATACCACCCTAGGACTCAGACATGGAAATTCCCTTCCATTAATTGCTCACTTTGTCAAGTTGAATTCAAACAGTTCTCACTGACACTGAGGAACCTCAGAGCGTTTCCTGTTATAAGTTAACTGCAAAACATCTATGGTTAAAAAACTAAATGACTGTCGAGCACATCATTGTTACTCTTTAGCGGATGATGTACTGTACATAAACGTATGCTGTTTAGTTTTAGACGGATATCATTCAGCATAATTTTTTAGTAGTAATAATAATAATAATAATAAATCATTTATATAGCGCAGAAACTATGTATATTATTCGACTGCGCTTCAAGAGCTCCTATAAATACCATTCTACTACACAATGCTATATAATATAAAGCATAATCATAATAAAAAAATAAGTCTGTGTTTAAAACAAATAAGTTTTTACTTTTAATTTAAAGCTTTCTAATGTTTGAGATGTCCTAATATCCACAGGTAGCTTATTCCATAATCTAGGAGCTGCACAAAGAAATGATCGATCACCTAAGGTTACTTTTGTTCTAATGTTGGGGATCTGTTTGGAAATCAACATATCCAAAATTATAGGCAAGTGTATTTCACATTTGTGAAAATACCATAGAGTATATATTGGCATCTAAAAAGAACTGATTTCTTTATGTGATATGTCGCATGAGGATAGTTGTTAAATGTGACACTCTGTAGCTTGTCCCCTCTTTTAGAATCTTAATCAGGTTAGCCTTGATACCGATACAGTCAAACCTGTCTATAGCGAACGCTCAAGGGACCGGTGAAAAGTGGTCGCTATGGACAGGTGGTCTCATTAGACAGGTTGGCGGCCATTTTGAATTTCTGGTCGTATATTGTGCTGTTGCACATGTGTAATTAATTGACATCTGTACACGCACGTGTCCTAGTTTATTTAGTAATTGTTGCATGTATAACCACTACAAAAATTGAAATTATATATTGGCATTATATTTCAAATAATATTTAATGTTTGTATTATCTTGTCAAGTGAAAACAAATTGCAAAATGTGTCAATGAGTCATTTATTTATTCCTCATGAGAGAATCAGCTACGCTTATTCGCATGTGTATAATGTTCTACAGAAAGTCAAGATGCATTGTTTGGTCGTAACAATCGCACGGATTATCATTGAAGAGATGAAAAAACACCCAATAGAAAGATAACTGTAATTTATTCAAATGTAATTAATACTCGGTAAATAGTACTCCGCGCAAATGTTGAGAAACTAACCGGCTGTTCAAACATCACATAGAAGGACGCGATGTTATGATGCTAATAAATACATGTTCACTGTTTTGTACACATATAATTATCATTATTTATGCTCCCGGGGTGGTACTGAAACTAGGTTTGTAAATTATGAAAATCTGTCGGATTCCTTATTCTCGAGGTAATGATGAGCCTGGAATATTCTATCCCATATATAAGAGACTGATATACTTAAATCGAAAGGTGATTGCTGGGTAACCAGTTAAAGTCAATCTATAAGCTGTCTGAAGTTCATTGTCATTTTAGTTTGTTTTTGCATTGACATGGTCAGAATTGGAGCCTTGAGCGACCAGACGTGACGGAGTTGATGCCTTGGTCGTTCAAGCGCTAATTTTGTGGTCGCTATACACATATTTATATGTGCGTCGGGACCCAAATAGGGTGGTCGCTGGTCGCGTTAGGCAGGTAGTCGCATTACGCAGGTCGCTTAAAACATGATTTTTCAGGGGGGGGGGGGGGGACACCAGAGAGCGGTCACTATGAGTAGGTGGTCGCTATAGACAGGTGGTCGCATTAGCAGGTTTGACTGTACTAACCCCCTTCAATGAGCACAATGTGGGAATATAAGTGTTCTTCATGGCTTTCCTTCTTATTATCAATGGTAGTAGTTGAGCTTTACAAGAATGTCATCTAATCAGTGGGAAAAGACTCATCCCAAAGATATGTCAGCTTTCATACCATTTTATTTTGACTTTGTATTTCCACACGATGTCGATACACCCTCGTATCCCCAGCCCCGTATTATAATATTGAGTGCCAATCGCAACCAAATTGTTTGCAGGTTTGTAATAACAACACAATCGATTTGTTTTAAATATTATACATAATAAAAAAGAAAGCAAATATAGTTTATAATCATTGTAAACATTATTGATTTTATGGTTATTTTATAAATCATTCTAGACCTGAAAATATTTACAAAGGCCTGAAATATATTATAAAGATTTTGCTTGTAATAAAGATCGGAAATACACATGCCTTCCAATCATGAGGTCCCGAGTTCGGAACCAGAGTGCCCGGACGGATGGAACGTAATTCTTTAGCACTGTATTCGCATACAAGGTGCCAGGGAGTGGAAATGTGTATTTTGTGTGCTAGATTTGTTATAGTACATGTATCCAATATCTGGGGCTCTGGGAATAAACATGATGATGCGCCGCGAGCATCAAAAAGACAGAACGTTCGCTATATAGCAGCCACCTCATTGTCGTTATAATTATTACAATTATTATTCTTATGTTTGTTCCTTGTTTCAAATTCTTTTGTTTTGTATTGTTTTATCATTTAATTTGCCAGTTTATTGTTTTTAATCATATTAAATGCCATTCAACATTCAGTATATGGTTTTACAGATATGAAATGTGTCATTCTATAATCTGAAACATTTCCATACATTTTTGTCCATAAGAGTATGTGAAATTTCGTTTTCAATGTCTGACACGTGACATATAAAGACACGTGACATACAAACCATATATATACAAAGGCACAACTTGGTATCAAAAGATGCACAATATCTATGGAAGACATATCCGAAGAACTGCGATGATAGCGGCATGCGTATGTGTGTAATCGTGAAAATAGCAGGGTAGAACATTCATGAACCCTAAGGATTTAAGGCGCTTTTAACATACAGTAGGGGTCAAATCCTTCGTATGTGTTATGTGGACTTCCAGTAGCTAGTTCGCGAGGTTGTGCACCTAGGTTGTGCTTCTATAAGGTCATAGAAGACACTTATGGGCCCCAACCTTTTATAACATTCCATGTCTGTATAACCCCCTTTGCTCCCTGGGTACACCGACACACGTACACTATATAAACATACATTTCCACTAGTAAACAAACCACTCACACTGGTACATAGAGGCGTATTTACAAGCTCATAAACAAAACATTATAACTACATGTACATTGGCAAGGACGGTTTTTGAAAGGGAATAGTATAATACAGGTACTTATCATCCCAAACTCGTCATCCCAAATTTAATCTTGTCAATTGGCATCACAATTCGTTCAATTGATATCAGTTCACGTAAAGATAAAGACAGTCGATCCACTATCAATGATTCAATTGCGTTCCTTGTATTGATTTTGCTACAATGACCCTTCCGAAGTTTTCTTTCCGGGATGATACGGTTCTCACGGAGTTGGACATTTTTTAACGCCCCCGATTTTAAGTTTAAGACGTATGATAGGCTGTTTGCAAAAAGTGTAGTACGCCATCATGTGGAGTAAAGATGTGGACTAACTTTTACCGAAATAATAACAACCAATATCACCACCATCAAGAACAACAATATTTACAACATAACAGTAGAAATGGCATTAGCGACAACATCAACGACATTGAAACCCACCCACAGAGATGTACACCCATTACCGGCACCATCAACTCTAACACCACCACCATCACAACTACCATCAACACAACTCCCATCACCATCATCACGACCACCATCAATACTACCACCACCACCATTATCACAATCACAATCAACACTACTACCACCACCACCACTACCACCATCACAACCACCACCACTAGCACCACCACCATTATCATCAAAACCAAAATCAACACTACCACCACCATCACACCACCACCACCACAAGCAACAGCAACAACACTACCCCTGCCATCACCACCCACACCACACCACCACCACTACCCCTGCCATCACTACCTCCACCACCACCACCATTACCCCTGCCATCACCAGGTCTACCACTACCACCACTACCATCACCACCACCACCTCCACCAACACCACTACCCCTGCCATCACCACCTCCACCACCACCACTACCCCTGCCATCACCAGGTCTACCACCACCACCACCACCTACCCTGCCATCACCACCTCCACCAAAACCACTACCCCTGCCATCACCAGGTCTAACACCACCACTACCATCACCACCACCACCAGCACCATCACCACCACCATCATCATCACCACCACCACCACTTTTCTAGCATTACCAGGATCAACGTTTCACTTGGTTGATAAAAAGACAACATCCCAAACAAAAATTCGGGGGAAGGATAGAGGCATATGGATTTAATTGATTACTTCACATTAGGGCATATTCGGGTAACTCAATGTATCGCATATACAATAATCATCATTCCATACGAATGCTTGATATTATATTACTTTTGATTATGAAAACATATCATATTGCACGTATTGTGATAAGGTGTATTATTTACCACTAGTTTCATACTTGCTCAAGATTAAAAACGTTTGGCAATTTCATTTGACATGATTTAAGGCTGTCCCTGAGGCTTAACGAATGAACCACTATGTAAATCGTTACAATGACTGCAATTATCATCGCTATCATCATTTCATCGACCTTTCAATTGTTTGTATAACTTGAATAATAGAAGATTGTTGTTTTCTCTATTACAATGTTTGATAGGTTACTCATTTTAAGGGGTTAATTTTCCCTATACTATGATATAGTGTATATGTATAAGCTGGATTCATCAAATGATTTACATTATCCTCTAACATAATACTACAGGATCATGTAGAACATAAAAAAGGTGATGATAACAAGGTGAATAATATTAATTTCTTAATGTATTAAATATATAATTTCTTTTTGATTTACCTACATTTATATGGATTTTTCAATCACATGTGTATACTCAGCTGCTGTGTAGTTTATCATAAAGACCTGAATTAAAACAATCTACAAAAATATATTTTGTACAATAATGGACATTTGTGATTAGTACGTTATTCTAAAGCTCGAATATTTTGGGGAAATGTGTCATATCAAATAAACTTAGCTATAACAGTATTGGATACTGAACTTGGCGAAAAATTACTTGAAGCTCACTTATAATTATCTACAATTACCAATTTAATGAAAACATGAATATTATAATTGTTTATTATGTATATTTCAAAGAATAATGTACAGAACATAAAATATAAGTATTTCATACAGACAACTCTTGCTATGATATATCCATTTGGGCCAGTGAATTAAAAACTATTCACATTTTACGTCTACAAAGAAAATACGAAGAAAACAAAATCTATGCAAAATAACTTTCTCAATATGTGTGATACAATGTTCTTGATGACGATTTTGTACAATTATGTACAATTACATGACTGTTGCTCATAATGATTTTGCATATTAATTTAGTTGCGGTATGTTGGATGCTGTATAGCAACCCTGGTGCTATATTATGTAAAATAATATGTATTAAAAACTGTTGCTTTTAACGGTAAATTGTATATTATTTAAGTGTGGTGCTGAACTTCGTATCATTGTTCTGTCTAGTAGCGTAGCTACGGGGAGGGGGGGGGGGGCATTGGGGGCCTCCCCCCTCAATCAATCCTACCATGCTACGCCACTGGACTTCTGTCGACCACAGCTGAATGCAAAATATTCCCCCTTTTACCGTGTATCTGTCCCAGGGGCTACGTGAGCAATATAAAACAAATATAAATATATTTTAAAATAAATTACACACTTTTTTATATACTGAATGTTATCATAATTATTTACATTATAACAATCAAAGGACAATAATGAAAGAATGTAACATCAATAAAACACAACTTTTCAACATTTAATAATTGTAAAATAATACATGGATTTGCCCGTGCGCTGTTTTAAGTAGAACATATCATAAGCAACTAAAATCGATATTGGTTCCTTGTCTATAATATTTGCGATAATGACATATTAACTTAATGTAAACCCAATCAAATAAACTATAAGTTAACATTTATTTAATACAATTAGATATCTCCTTGCAAACTTCTGTATATAAAGATCACGTTCCTTTCATTCCTTCACAAAGAGACCGCCAGTTCATAAGGACCACTATTACTGTATCCCTCAGGTGATCTTTTTATTCAGGCTTTACTGTAGCTGACTAGCTTTTATACAAATCATTTCAAAATATATTCGCGGAGAGATATATTATACTCAAATTAGTTAACAATATTTCGTTGTTCTATCCTAAAATGAAGAAAGTTAGAAGAAGAGTCTTACGGTATATTGTTCTGAACATTTTTCGCGACATTGCCGTACTGTGTTATATGTACATGGAATATTTTTGGGAAAAATGTTGAAATATACATAAACCAGATCAAATCAAATCAAATCAAATCAAATCAAATCAATCACTGCTAGGATATCAGTAGACGAGGTTCAAGTATTATCTTGATTATTGATTTATTTATATTACTGCATGTGAAGCGTAGTATCTGTAGCGTTCCTTTACACAGATAGTTTAAGTGCATTATAATGATTTTGTATGAATTTAGTTGATAAGTTATGATTTTTTCAGCCGCCAAAGATTCTGCCAGGATCGAACGTTCAGGCACTATATTGACTCTCATTTTAGTAAACAAGCGATTTGTTAGTACAAATACATTTACAGCCGTATTTTCTTTATTTAGTGTAAGAGAAATGCTGCTATAATTATTAGTTCGTAAAGCCAATATTCGTCAGTTGCCACTCTACACCATTTACAACATAGAGCTTTTGCGTTCGTCCATGAAGCCCACGTTAACCGATGAGACGCGTCGGTCCCCTTCCTTGCCAGGGGCCTGTACCCATTGGTCTTGGCCGGTTGCCTTGTCTAAAAAAACAAAAAACAAAACAAAAGAAAAAAGGAACAAATCAATTTAATATATTATCAAGCGAATTAAATTAAAAAAAAAAATTTAGCAAATCAAAGGCAGCTTTTTACGCTGAGGATTTTTTTAACAAACAAGATGACTTCTACTGCTGCTACTGTTACTACTACTACTACTACTACTACTACTACTACTACTACTACTACTACTACTACTACTACTATTACTATTACTATTACTACTACTACTAGTACTACTACTACTACTACTACTACTACTACTACTACTACTACTACTACTACTACAGCTACTAGTCTACCACTACTACTATTACTTCTTATACTGCTACTGCTTCTTCAAACTACTAAAAAATGATGGTATCATCAATAGTATTCTTAATTCATTATTCTTATTGATTACTCTTAATTACTATTTAAATTAGGTTACTATTATAATTATTCGATCTAGTCACTGTGGTACTTACATCTTGACTTTCGTCTCTTCTTCTTTTTCTTCTTGGGCACCTCAAACTCATCGCTCCCATCTGGTGGCTATATAAAAAAAGACGAATAAAGATAGAAACATCGAACTAGGTATATTGATATAATTTATCGCTGCTATGGGTTCGGAACTTCGGTTCATTATTTCTTTAAAAATATACCAAGCAGTAAGGTTGTAATTTATTGATAACCGTGTCAATTGCATCTATATCCCTGTTCAAAACAAAATTGTGAAGAGAAATGTTTATAATTAAATATTCATTCGTCTGTGAGCGGGAAGCTTGTACTAATATAAAAATGATGTTTATTATTCTGATTTTTTAAGTTAAAGTGAGGCCTGTAAAGTGTCTAACTCCACGAAAATTACTTGGAGCTTCCTCGTTTCTCTTATACCGTGTTGTTTAGCGTATGGTAAGAGAAGAATAAAATAGGGTTAGATTTTTTCAAATGCCCCTTTAGTATGACAATATCTATCATTCTGCTCAAAAGCGGGTGATAAATAAAAAAAAAAGAAGAGAGGGGCACTGTCTGTCCCCTTTCATCTCATATTTACGGTGCAACTGAATTGGTTTCATGATAAACTATACTTACGATCCAAATCTGCTCAACGGGAGTGGTGCTTCGAGTAATCATCTTATTCTTGTTGCCTCCCTTCATCATCATGGCAACCTACACAACAACAACAAAAAGACAAACACATAATAATAATAATAATACACCTGTACCAATAAAAGGTTCGATTAATGTAGCGCCTAATATGGTACAATATCAGCACATATAGTGTGCATCATCTCCACTCCCTGAGTAGCATTCATTCCATGCAGATCATGAATGTATACATAAACAATGGAAAAGAACAAAGTCACACAAGCAGAATGGAATAAAAGCAAAGAAAATAAAAACGGCATGAATGAAATGGATGGAAACAACAATTGTTGTTTCAATTAAACGATTCAAAAATACAAAAACAAAAACTTGATGCTAATATTCTTTGAACAAACAACCTAAATATAAAAAACCCATAGTATTGAAGATTAAAACTTATCAAATGAATACAGGCAACGAGTACACTTAAACAAAACATGGAAGTGTTATATATAAACAAATTGAATTGACGTTAAATGATTAAAAATCTGAATTGCAGTAAATTGATTGAAACTTTGCACGGGCAGAAAAAAAGGTAACTTCATAATACTTGCCCTTGCACCAAGTATGCCGTACATGATGAACACGAAGATGCCCTGCGAAACAGAAATGTAGACAAGGAGAAGGAATCATTAAGTATACAATTATTGGTGTTTTATGAATGAAAAGTCATCGGTTAATTTCCAAGGCCAGTGTCCACTCATACTCACTGCTAATTATGTTGTTTTTTTTGCTACTTTGCTCCTAAACTCTGGAATAATTTACCCCTTTGTATTAGACAGTCTCCAAGTATAGAAATATTTAAAACTAAGTATATTAAGTTCAGCCTTTTAAATTGTTATTCTTTTGTTATGTAATGCGCAGTAGAGTATATCTGCACAATATAAGTGTATGTTACTATTATTATTTATATGCATTGATTTTTGTTTATTTAAACCATCGTTCTGCTGCCACATCTACAACTTATGATAGTACTAATAATTATTGAATTGTTTTATTTTGTTATCAGATTGCTTGACACGTTTGTTCTTCTGTTGTTGTTGAATCAATGCAGAAACATATTTTACTTAAAAGGGAAATCAATATCCATATTTATTCCCAAGACAGTGATTGGTGATGCCCAATCTCCTTGCTCCCTAATCCTAGGTTAAATATTTTGAAAAATAAAGAACTACTTAAGGTGTGACCTATTATATTTCGCCCTCAAGCAGTCCCACCATGCTAAGTCACAGAGTGAACGGCACAAGTTAGGTAAGTCAATATCATGGCATAGATATTATATTTGAATGAACGCCAACAAACCCAAAACATTAATCAAGCAAAAACAATGACGTACCAGGCAGCCGAAGACGATGAGGAAGATGTAGTAGGGGATGAAGATGGATGAATAGAAGCCGACATAGCCGCCGATCCACGCGATGAAGTTGATGATGGTGACGACGGTGGTCCCGTGCATGCTTGACCTGTAGTAGGTTAGTGCGAGATACATCGATACATTGATGATAATAGATATAAAGACATGTAGATCTTTTGATAAATTGATGTATATACCTAGATAGATGGATGAATATGTATGAAGAAAATAGATAGTTTGATAGATGGATGATTAGAATTGTACATAGCCACCGATCCACGCGATGAAGTTGATGGTGATTGCAGTGGGCCCTGTGAGGGTTTTCTTTTTGAAATATGGTGTAGGTGTAAGTTTATTCAGTCATTAAAATAACTATATAATAGGTTAATACAACATAAACACATATTAATTTGTTGGTTATTTGGATTAGACATATACCCGCCCTATCATTTCTGAGTATGCCTGTCTGGGACCTCTTTATCGTCACGCTTACTTGATTCTTTCGAACAATACTTTATATAAAGGTTTGAACGATGGTTCATATAACCCTTAAATAATATATATATACCTTATTGTCATTGGTGTTAGAATTCTTTCTTGTTTTCCATCTCTTACCTATCTCTGTATTCATCCTATCCCGTGCTTACATGCTTCCTTCTTATGCGCATAGAGACCCTAACCTAGGTGTGATATGCGCTATACAAGAACTGTTTATCATTATTATTATTATTATCACTTTAATATCTCGGAGAGATCATGTTAGGGATGATGATCAATCATAATACGCGTTATATAAATCAACTATTATTAGTATTATTAAAAAAGTTGCGTCATGGTTTTCTTCTTACGTCAATGCATGAGTGTCGATGAGGTAAAGTCTTTGTGCTAGGGATGATCAATCATATTACCATGATTACACGCTATATAAATCAATTATTATTATTATTATTATATTGCGCAATATAAATATTCAATATTATTATTATTATTATCATTATTATTCAAAGTTGCGTGATGGTTTTCTTCTAACCTCAATGCATTGGTGTCGATGAGGTACAGTATTTGTGCTAGGAATGATCAATCATATTACGCGCTATATAAATCAACTATTATAAGTACTAAACAGTTGCGTCATGGTTTTCTTCTCACGTCAATGAATTGGTGTAGATGAGATAAAGTCTTTGTGCTAGGGATGATCAATCATATTACACGCTATATTAATCAATTATTATCATTATTATTCAAAGTTGCGTGATGGCTTTCTTCTTACCTCAATGCATGGGTGTCGATGAGGTAGAGGTTGGCAGCTCCGCGTCGACACACGATGAGGAAGAACAGTCCAAGCTGTTAGAAGAAAAGTGCATACATGGAAGTCAGAACATTAATATACGGTTTCCCTATATATATGAGACGTTTACTTCCCAAAATTACATAATATTGCCCTAAAATGACATGAACGAATATGACATGAGTGTTTGCCCCAATTGTTCACGCATATGACATGGTTTGCACGAATTTGACATGATTTTGCTCGAATAAGCGATAGTTTGCACGAATTTGAGATGCCATTTGCCCCCCCCCCCCCCGCCCCCCCCCCCCTCCCTCCCCGCCTCCTCCGCCTTTGAGTTCTGGATAAACTCTTTTCTCCAGGAGCTCGCCATTAATGGCCCGGTCAGATATCAACGGATAGCGGAAACGAATGCCCTACGAATAGAAAATTTGCGAAATGAAATTATCCGGTGATGAAAGTCGTCTCCATTGCTTTATGTACAAAACATAGAACAACGTACATCACCGGACAAAGAACGGACAAGAAACGCATACGAACGGAGACGAACGGATGGACTCTCCGTTTGACGTCCGTTTACGCAATCCGTTGATATGTGACCGGGCTATAATGAATCCAGAAGGGAAGTCAAATGAGCACGATTTCCATTGACTAGCCCCTTGTGTAGGTTTGACTACCTTCAGGCCTGGATATTCAAACAGAGATAGACGGCAACATGAATGTAAAAGAAATGGGATGTTTTGAAATTTCCTTGCTTTACTTACTCCAAAACAAGCGAAGAGTGGTCCATAGAAAGCCAAATAGAAATCCTCGTCTTTAATCACCCAACACCTAGAGACAAAAAAAAAAAATATTAAAACAAAATCAAATTCAATAATCTATTTCTATTTTTACTTAAAAGAAATAGCTACGTCACTGACATGAAAAACCCTAAAACGTAGACCAAAATAATGGGTCATTAAGATTTGTGTTTGCATAAAGCTGACAGTGATTTATTTTATAACATGCCGAGGTTAATGAACACTGCTTGAAAACGTTCGTAAAAATATATTTACATAGCATTAGATTCCACATGCTTGAACAAAAAAATCAAATCAATTCAAATCTTAGCTCATCAGGGAGTACTGCAACTTTATTGGCGTTGTGGCCAGAATTCTGAAATCATGACTTTGATTTAGCTGTGACAAAATTGAATTTCGTGATTAGATAGATATAATTAAAGCATAAAAGCATGTTAGCATGATTTTATCACAACCTTCTGGTTAAATGTAGACGCAACTTGGACACATTTAAGGCAGATCTTAATCATAATTTATTTAACCAGGTCTTATTCACGCTTTCAGACAATTCTTTCTTTCAGACGATTCTTTGACAAAATGTAGCCACAACTTATAAAGTCCACCACACACTCATCTGATCCAACTAACAATTAAGGATCTGAACTAAACTACATGCTTTAGACACGAACGCCTTGCTTCAGTTCAGATGCGCAGTAATTCGTTAGATAGGAATCAGAACATTTTAGTGTTCGTTGGGTTTTAGACGACAGGCACAAATTTGGGTTAAACACGATAGACAAATATGGATTATCTGTACTGTAATGTACTGTAAGCAACAACATAAAAATACATATGAAAGACTAATCCAGCACTTGATTACTCACATTCCACATTCGACAGCTCGAATGGCATCGTTTTTCATCGCTATGGTGACTCCTGTTGCTAGACCAGGGAGCACTAGTAAAGAGAAATCAAAATAGAAACACAACCGTGAATCATCTACAAATTCAGGTAATTATATAAGCGGAGGGCCAAAGTCGAAAAAGTGGCTTCCTTTAGGACTTAGGTTGCCAGATCTCCACAACAAGTTTAAACCAAATTTATTTGCAAGTATTTTTAATTAGACAAATTAATTCAGAGGTCTACCTCAACAAAATTGTTGCGAACACCTCCAAATCCAAGATGGCGTCCAAAAAATAGCCGTTTTGACTTGCTATAGATAATTGGCGAAATTTCCCAAACGACACCTGAAATCAGCATCATTTTGCAGTCATATTAAAGACAATAAAATTTCCTATAATCTGATACCAAATACCATGGGTTTCAGGATATGTAACACAGTCATTTTAAGCCCCAAACTCTAATTTTAGGCATTTTTTTCCCAACAATATGAAATTATTGATTTACATAATTCGGCATGAATCAATAATTGCATCAATTGGGAGTTGAATTAATACTTTTCAGAAAACTGCCCAGTTATATCAGCAATACTCTGTGAAAATTCCCAGTGTGTACAGTATCTAAACAAAAAGTTATAATGAATTGTAGTCAGCATTTGATATCAACACATACAGCAATTTTGTACGATTTGGAACACTATACAGGGTGCCCCAATAAATTTCATTCTTTTTTATTCAAGAAATGCTCCTAAAAAATGACACATTGTTTACATAGGCGTACCCAGGGGGGGGGGGGGGGGGGGGGGGGTTGGGGGTTCAACCCCCCCCCCTTTTAACCAAAAAATGACTGTTTTTTTTTAGGGGGGTTTGAACCCCCCCTTTTCAAATTTTAACTGGTCTCGAGACCAAAGTGGTCTCGACCGTCGAAATTTGTTGATCTCGGCTTCGAAAAGTTTCTACGACTACCCCCCCCCCCCCCCCACCCACCTCTTACATGATTCTCAACCACTGGGTCTTGGTCTCGGTCTCGAAAATTCTGGACCAGACCTGGTCTCGGTCTCGAAAATGTTGAAAATTCGCGGTCTCGGCTGCGAAAATTGTCTACGACTACGAAAATAGTGTATCGGTAATAAATCCATTGTGCAAAGTGCACTAACTAGCATATTCGAATGGGAGGCGCGCGTCTTTTACAATTGGACCGACCATATCTGGATAATTATGTTTTTAACATGATTATTATTCGGAAAACCACAGTTACCTAGACTACATGCAAATTCGTTTTCAGGGTTCGAAAAAAACTTTAGATTGGCTATTATGTTTATCGCAGAGTAACTTTTTGTACCACCGTGTACATTTGTGACCATAGTAACAACAACAATAGAAATGCAATAAATCATATATCTGGCTACTACAAGCCGCATTAAGCATATGTTTCGCGTGAACATGGAGGAAAACAAATCACTTGTGAAATAACACCCTTTACCTGCTACTTTTAAGTTTTTTAAATACAAATTTGTTGATTTGGTATATTTCTGTCCATAATCGGCTGTTGTTACCAGTGTAGTGCATACAAATAAACATTCGGCTTGCTGAGGCTTTTCGGTGTTGTACATATTAGTTTAGCAATTGAGTCAGACAATTTGTATACACCTTTGTGGTCTCCAGATACATGTAATAAGATATGAAGGGCGTGAAGGGTGCGTACCTTGCGATCAAGATGGTGTTCGAATCTAGATACGCTCTGCACATATTACAGTATTTCCTGCATATTGTGTACTTCAGTAAGACACTTATTCAAGATAAGGAACATGATCTTGACAATGTTTTAAACACATCATGGACACCTAGTCTGATTCGAATTCGCAATATGCATGGCATGCGCATCAGTATGCAGCTGACTGGAATGCTCCATGTGGAGTGGAATTAAGTTCATTTTTAGCGCTTGATTTATGATAAATGCAGTTAAACAAAATTAATACAAGACAGACACGACATCTACGCGGATTACATAATGAAGGTGGAATATTCATCATAATACAGGAAATGGTGGTTTTGTTGATGTGTTCATAACTGGAATTGAAGGTGACCGAGATTGACGCATTTATTTGATATACAAATCCTATACTCAAGATTACACATTTTTAGACACCCTGTATACAGCATGAGAAATCATGCAAAACTACCCGTTTTGTCGATATCAAATGCTGACTTCCAAAAACTATAACTTTTTGTTCAGATACGGTACACACTTGGAATCTTCAGAGAGTATTGTTGATATAATTGTACAGTTTTCTAAAAAGTATTAATTCAACTGCTAATACAATTATTGATTTATGCGTAATTATGTAAATCAATAATTTCATATTTTTATGAAAAAAATCCTTTTATTTGAGTTTGGGGCTAAAAATGACCGTGTTACATATCCTGAACCCCACAGTGTTTGGTATCAGATTGTAAGAAATGTTATCGTCTTTAATATGCCTGCAGAATAATGCTGATTTGAGGTGTCGTTTGGAAAATCTTGCCAATTATCTATAGTAAGACAAAACGGCTGCTTTTTTGGACGCCATCTTGGATTTGGAGGTGTTCGCAACAATTTTGTTGAGGTAGACCTCTGAATTAATTTGTCTAATTAAAAATACTTGCAAATAAATTTGGTTTAAACTTGTTGTGGAGATATGGCAAACTAAAGTCACTTTTTTCGACTTTGGCCCTCCTCTTAATAGCGGTTTATAAGCATAGTTGATAACTCCTGCCTTAGATACATACAATGTATGCAATTCATGTGAGAAGTGTCATAAACGAATGTGACTTCAATGTTTTGTTCCTAGGATCTAATAGAAGAAGTGAACCATTTTAGTATTATCATGACGGGTCTATTGCTAAAAATTATAATACATTATGCATGTACACATGATTGGAATGCAGACGCATAGCCATGTTATTTCTTCAATCTTCAAAACTAGATAATCGTTAGAGTCCTATATGAATGTCTGAGTATGAGCAAGGTTAGAATACGAAAAAAGAATAGCTTTAGTAATACACCCATTAAGGGCTATTAAGTACAAGATAATTGTCCTGCCGGTGTATGTAAACAATTGTATACCAATACAACGGGAAATCGTGATATGTAGGTAAGTTGTATATAATCCGAAATATTGGGAAGATACAAATCATGCAGCTTGAATGTAAACAAGGACAATATCAGCTAAAATAAACCTTCATGCCAGGTTTATAATAATCCCGGAGGAATCCCATTTTCTTTGCTCTGTTTTATTTACAAAATAAAACTTTGCTAAAACTGTCATACCCCAGCCAAGGAAAGTGAACCCGTAGAATCGACTGGGCAGGTCGCAGCCCAAGATGACGAGATCGGCCTCTCGGTAGCCGAAATAGACGTCGCTCATGGCTTGAATGGCGTCGATGAACAACCAGATGACCAGGGCGAGAGAGTAGTACATCAGAAACGCACCCATCAACATGCAAATGACCTATAATGGGAAGGAAAATGAAATTATGAGATTGGACGTCGCTAAAAGACCGCATGATCGAGACGAAAAAATCAGTTTGGATATTATTTGTGCCTTTCATTTTCATGAGATGACCAAGGCAAGAAAGAAGAACAGCAAACATGCACCCCTTATACCTGGAAAATGATCTAATGGAAAGGTCAATGCAGTAATAATGCGAGAGGACGTCATATAGGACGTCGCTCAAAGATCGGACGATCGAGTAATAACCAGTTAGTATTATCATTTTTGTTGTCTTGAATGTTCACGACTTGACAGGGCAGGATAGTTGTACAACAACATCGCCTAGCAAATGACCCATGATGGTAAGGACATTTAAATAATCATAATGACGGTTATTTGATTAGCGATATTTACGCGAGTATTATAGCGCTCTACATTCCTGCACACAAATTGCACATATTCCACTACCTAGGGGGTATACCAGTCAGCGGACGAAGATCAAAGACCATAATATATTATGATAGACTTTTCTTCAATTTTCATGGGTTGACAAGGGAGAAATTTGTACATCAACATCGCACTTATCACCAAGCAAATTATATATAGAAAGGGTCATAAAATATGTAAATTTAATTCAGAAACACAGTTGTTCGTTGGATAGGAATTTGATCGTTTAGTTTGCGGTGGGGTTTTTGGCTGTATGAATAGTATGCGTTACCGGAGACCACTCTGCAGTTGCTAAGCACATGAAGATGCCAGCCATCATCGTTGCTATGGCGATATTGACTTGGATGAGGCGACGGAAAGTGCGAAGTCGTCTGCAAGATAATGCGAAGAAAATGTTGACGTTAACATTATAATGGTAACACTATTTTAACTTGATAAACAAAAGTGTTTTGTATAATTATTACAATAAAAATGTCACCATGTTACTGTTATTGAAAAACTAAAAGGGCGCTATTATCAAAGGCACTGTGTTATTTTTCGGGAAAATCTATATCAGATAACAAAATGTATAAACTGTTAGATATATGCGTCACAAATATTCTAAACTAAAATATGTGACCAGATAAAAGCCTGAATATTATGCAATGATATAAAAAAAAGTTACAAGACAGCTTGTAGACAGACAGACTGAGATATACACAGTCACACAGCCAAACCAACTGACAAATTTAAAAATACATGACATTAAAATTATCCATAAACTTAGATTTTCAAGTTTCCCTAAATATGGGGATATGTATGATTTAATTGAAAAAGCATTCCGGAACGCTATTCGATTGTATTCAAATCAATGTGTAGTAGGTGATACAATCTGAAATCAGTTTTCACCTTTTTTCACCAGGTAAACATTTAACTGATTTATATGATATATATATATCATTCAGAAGGATCTGACAACGATATTAGTGTATGATTGAAGCCTAAAATAAAGCATTTGGACATTTTTGTCATGAAGTTGATGGATAATTTTAATATATTTCACTCACCTGCACCCCAAGAACAGACAGATCATAACCAAGAGGAGGAGCGATGAAAATGCCACAAGACCACGTGCTAGCCAGACAAACAACATCTCCGCCGTGCCTGGAGGCTGTTAGAGAAATCATGTTCATATAAATGGATAAATCAATAAGCGAATAATACACGGTAACATCAATCAATCAATAAATCAATCAATCGATCAAACAATCAATCAATCAATCAATCAATGCCGGCCAGCCAGCTAACCAACCAGCCAACCAACCAACCAACCAACCAACCAACCAACCATTAATCAGGCAATACTTGAATTTGCAAACTTACTGGTGGTGGTTTCGGTTCCATGACGACGGCAAAGTGGGTGAAGTGTTTACAAGCACAAATCGTGTGTGTTGCGTTGGTTTCACTGATCGAACAGCCACTCTTATCCCATGAACCGCCATTGGTATCCCTGCAGAGTTTAAGAGCCGATAAAATAATGAAAAACAAAGACAATTTGAATGTGACGAGATTCGAACCAGCAACCTAAGGTTTTAATACTGTTTCGATGCTTTACCAACTGAACGGTCGCATCTCATTTACTGATACACTAACTGAAAGAGCCGATAAAATAATGAAAAACAAAGACAATTGAAAAACGGTCGCATCTCATTTACTGATACACTAACTGAAACTTTAGTCCAGAAAATGATTCAATTATATTATACATTTCTGTAGAAACAACGCGTTTGCTTACACGTCAATAAGAATAGTAGTTAATACAAAAACTAACAGCATCTAGAGATTAGAAATAATGGACATTTTTAGCATTAGTTGATACGTACGGGAGGTCGTAGTTCCAGAACGAGCAGGCTGGTTGATCCTCACTCTCTTCTGAAACAGGCTGTGGAGTTTGAAGGAAATGTATGAACAAATGTTGAAATACGTATAATAAAAGCAATACAAAAACGATAATATATCTACAACTAATATTATTGATTGATTGATACACAATTGTCCATATTACGCTATACAATGATTCATGAACATTACTGAAGAAACAAAATGGCTACACAACAATGGTCGACATTTCTTACCTGTGAATGAACAAGGGTAATCAGCGCTGGATTATATAGGTTCTTCCTGAGAGCAGGGCTGATTTTGATTGAAAACACCCGGCTGTTGACCCACGTGTCAGTCGGTGACGTAGACGTGAATCTGTTTATATAATTAAAGATGCAACATTACACAAATTAATAAATGTGTTAAAGGGATAACAACTTAAAATCATCAATCATGTATAAAAAGCATTAGTTAAATAGACAATAAATACAGATCAATATGGCATATTGGTTCAACAAACTATCAATTAGCCATTTGAATGTACTTTATAACGGGTCATGTCGATGAAGAGTAAAATCATTCATTAACTCATACCGAAAAAGGAAAGGAATTGAATTTGTTAAGTACCTCACATAATGTTTCCCTCCCCCACACAAAAAAAATAAAAACTGGGACATCTCGACACCACATCCATGATGTTGGTAATGGGGTAACCAATGACTTACGTGCTACTTGCGTTGCGAGGTATGACGTCAGCCAGCGTGTCGTACACCGAGATTACCAGCACGGCATCATCTCCTGTAGGAATAAACACACGCACATAAGTCAGATACTCATGAGGGAAATGGCATAGAGGGGCACTTTTTCTTTCATATTTTGTTTTCGTCCCTTCTCCTTTGTACTTATATTATTATTTTGCCATTTTGTTGATGATAGGAGAAACTTACACAGTATAATATAGTAGGCTACAGATATTGGCCCCGTTGCAGAAAGAGATACAATCTATTGTAAGTTACAATTAATTGTAAGTAAACAAATGTACGCGTTTCAACCAATCATATTTGCGCATTTAGAGCACATGATCTGACTTACAATTAATTGTAAATGAAAGTCGATTGTATCTCTTTCTGCACCAGGGCCCTGAACACACAAACATAACGGAAGAAAGTAAGCAACTCATGGGGGTGGTGGTAGAGAGGCAAATTTCAAATATGTCTTTATTTACCTCTTTAATTATTTTGCTTTGGATTGGGGCACACGTGTTCCACATTCCCTGTAAATGAGCCAGTGACATTCATGCCGTTTATTTTATGCAAATTTTGCCCCTTTTCTTGTTTTCTCTTGTTTTCTACAATGTCCATTCTCGGAGGTAATTGAATCTCAAAATGTTATTATATTGAGAATGGTTTGCAACTTAGCTGGCTTGAAAAAAGAAAATGATGATAATGGTAATGGTCATTTGATAAAGCGCTATTGATGTGATTATCACAGCGCTTAATAGTATGGTTACCCTGGTCAACGGATACAAGCTGCAATCACCCCTGCATACAACGTGCACGTTTCCACTCATTAGGGAGTATTCAAGCCAGTTTTGAGTAATTTACACACTGCAATCAGTTATGCATACAAAGTGCACATTTCCACCACCTAGCCAGCCAGTAATTTTTTTTAGTTTGCTCTTGTTTTTTTGCAATGTCATTTCGCGGAGGTAAGTAATTGAATTTCATATAACAATAATTACAATTGTGAATAGTTTAAAGGGATAGTACAGTATTGGTCAATTGAATTTTATTAACCAAAACCTGTACCATAACATTACTTTAAAAAAGTGTAAGCATTTTATTTTGTTTTTCTTAAATCATGGAATAAACCTGGGACCTCAGGTTTATTCAGATCGGATATATTTACTGATATTTCAGCTGTTTTTTTGAACCGATTTTGATCAAATAAAGTTTATTCTGTCATTCAAATTGTATGGTCTTTCAAATTTGACACTCAGTTTTTTCACAACCTCAAAAAAACATTATTTCTTGAAGCGCCCTCTATACCAAAACTGAACTACCCCTTTAACATAATTATTATTCAGAGTAATGTACCCTCTTCGTGCACGTAGTCCATGAGGTTCTGTGGTAGGGTGACCTCGTCTCTCAGGTTGGTCCACCGATCCCTGACGTTGGTCCATTTATTCTGGTCGTACTGTGGCAGGGTGGTAGCGCCGAAAGACGACTTTTCAAACTTGTCAATGCAAGTCGCTATAGAGATAAAAAGTTTATGAGGAATACAAGACTATTACTACCATTATCTGTAATGATTATTTCCTTGCTTATTCATCGCTTATTGATTACTTGTTAATCAATTGTGTTAACACGAAACATGGTCCATTTATTCTTGTCTTCTTCTTCTTCTTCTTCCTATTAAACTGCAGGCTTCATTTCAGAATGTTATCGCAGTTATTCTGGTTGTCGTACTGTGGCAGGAAAGTAGTGCCGAACGACGTCTTTACAAACTTGTCCATGCAAGTCGCTATGGAGATAAACAGATCATAAGGAACATAATACCGTGAATCTGATTAGATGATAGGACTGTTAAAACTTGTCAATGGTTGTTTATGTCGCATTTGAGATAAATAGCGATCGTAAGGAATTCAAGACCCATTATGTCTGTATGTGATCATTTACTTAGTAATTTATAAATGGTTTAATGAATGGTTGATAATTAGGAATAAACACTTTCATACACACCTAAATATAATACCCTCCGTGAGCAAACATAAGCGACCTTTTCTAACTTCTTGCCGCAGATTACATGATAAATAGATGAATCGCAAGAAAACAAAGAACGCACATTTAACATTATTGTCTACAACTATTAACTAGGAGTAATGAATAACTGGACAGTGGACACACACACATAAGCTACAAAATAATAATATCTAGATTCATCTACTGCCCATAAGGTTGCTCTATCTACATCGTATCGAGGCAAGTTAAAAGAGGACCGTCTTGTCAACAAAATTAGCCAACGAGAAAATAAAGGTCGGAAAAATATTTACCTACAACCCTAACCCTAACCACACGGTACAGTGATGGCAAAGATGTTGTTGCATGAGCGTACAATTTTTTTTTAACATCCAAAGAAGCATGAAATGCATGCAAGAACATTATATTGCAAATAAACACGCTATACATTTCGTCCAATTTATATTCCTCTAGAGGATAATAATAATAATAGTCGTTTCTTATATAGCGCAATCTTACAATTAAGTCTCAGTGCGCATACATGAAAGAGAGAGAGAAATAGAAGCGTATTTGAGCAAGATAAAAATAATAGAAACTTACAATTCATTAACAAACAGAAAAGCCTTTAAATTGGCTCGAAAATGATGCTCTGTATCAGATTGTCTAATATGGTAAGGAAGTTTGTTCCAGAGCATAGGTGCAGCAAACTGGAAAGATCGCTGACCGTATGTCTTAGTTTTAACAGAATACTGAACTAAAAGATTCTTTGAACTTGAACGAAGGACCCTAGATGATTTATACAAACTAATAAGTTCTTGAATATAATCAGGTGAATTTCCATGTATGCATTTGAACGTAATGACTAAAATCTTAAACGTAATTCGTTTATTTACAGGTAACCAATGTAAATTATACAAAACTGGACTTATGGATTCACATCTTTTAGTACGAGGATGGCAGTATAGTTACCTGTATAAGCTGTCAAACTGATTATTGCATCAAGTATTTATTGCATCAAGTATTTATCAAGCATAGGGGTAGGGGCAAGAAGTTCTTACCAATGGAATTTGTTTCGTAAAAGTTTTCACAGCCAACGAAAATCGGGCTTGTTTCCAGGCTCTGAGCTGCCATTGCTACGAAGTCCTCCAAGCCGTGCACTAAAGCTGTAGTTCCAGGCCTTACCTATATATAATATTATGAGAACATGAAATATCAGCCCCTCTTCACTATAATGGATAAAATAGTAAGACGAAGATAAACAATTTCGGGTCCAGGTCTATCCTATAAAATAACATTTAAAAAACGTCACATTTTGATTTAATATCATCAGTTTCGATATCAATTTATTTGCTTGCATATTTTGTTGCTCATGTGTGTAGCCGATACAACAATTTTGTCTAAAACACTTTATAACTGATGTGGATTCACGTTTGCCAGCAAATACGAAACGAAGTGACCGATTCGTACTCCAAGATAACAACAATAATTACAACAGTCACACTGGAATTGTGTTTAAATCGAAGTCATTTCCCCCCTCCCATTTTCATTCATCTACGGCAAGCCAACTGGACAATTTCGGCTATGGGTAGCCAACACATCAAATGAACACTGCGAGGCTTTGTACTCACTTTTTGGATGGATTTCCATTCGGTTGTTCGATTCGACTCCAGTAGAGCATCGACTGCCATGATGTAATCCTAAGGTTTAAAAATTTAAGAAAATACTTATACATACAATCAAAATCAATTTTGATTATTAGTTAAATGTTTGTTTAAAACTTAGTTTGAAGTGTTTAAAGGAACATAATTCAATAAATTAACTGTTCTGTGTGTGACATGCATTTCACTATAGGATTGTGATTGTTTAACAAAATTAGAATGCATTTGTCTCTTATAATTGATTGCATAATAAGTTGCAGTATCTCTATACTTTGATATATTACAAATTTTTATACCATAAGAACATTTTGATGATTGTTTTAATAATATAAACAGTTTGTTAGGAAAATTTGAGTTATAGGTTAAAATAAGGAAGCGGTATCATTGGCGACAAGATCAAAGCTGCAGAAAGAATTTTCACCTTGGGCAAGGATATCCTGGTCTCATATAGCTATTGAAGCTATTGTACCGAACACTAAATGTATTATGGGAATGTAAAAAAAAGGTATCTACCTGAATAACATCTTCCTGCCGAAACCATTTTGGATCTCAAATATCCTGGAAACTATATAGAAACATTGGCAGCAAGAATCAACTTCCCGAAGACAGAGAGAGAGAAAGAGTACTCCATCGCTCTACGCTACTTGTTGGAACGACATCATTGGCAGAATACAGAAATGATTAAGAGGTTAAAAAATGAGGGAAGAGTATTGTCACCTTAATTGCATCCCCTGCAACCGTTTGGTTGTGGAAGGTCCTGGTGGAACTGGCTAGAGCCTCGGCCACATTGATTGCTGATCCAAGTTCTGCCTGAGTGAGGGCGCCTTCGCTCTCAGCAAGCTGTCTGAAACGACGGCGCATGCTCATTTCGGCGACGTCGCTGAGATGCCCCTCTTCCTTCGCCTATAATTATGACCATGATAAAAGGGAAATGTTTTTGAAAGCGAATGCTAACTAAAGACACGATGTACTTGCCAAAAATATCAAAATTTTCTTTGATTATACGGCAGTAAACCCCTCTATATGAAAATGACAACTTCAAACAGACATACCAAAATCTATAAATTCTTACAAAGTCTATAAACTGTTAATACTGATATGAGATTTTTAAAGATTTGGTACAAGTGAGTTCTTGCATTTTAATTTGGCACTCAGAAGTCTAACAAACATATATATGCATTCAAACCCGCCTCACTGGCCAGCTGCTATTATAGATACCACAAATAATGAATCTGAAGAGTTCACATGTCCACTGTAGCCATTTATGTTTCCCTTATGTGGTCACTATACACAGGTTTGACTGTACTATAGAGGTCACCTTGTTACCCCTAGGTGGTCACTATACACAGGTTGACTGTACTATAGAGGTCACCTTGTTACCCCTAGGTGGTCACTATACACAGGTTGACTGTACTATATAGGTCACCTTGTTACCCCTAGGTGGTCACTATACACAGGTTGACTGTACTATAGAGGTCACCTTGTTACCCCTAGGTGGTCACTATACACAGGTTGACTGTACTATAGAGGCCACCTGGTCTCCCCTAGGTGGTCACTATACACAGGTTGACTGTACTATAGAGTACAGAAGCCATGACGTCATAAAAACACTTTTTTTAGAATTTTCAAATTTGGACTTCATTTTCAAAAAGAGCATAACAAATAATGTCCAAATACCGAAAATCAAAGGAATAAGTTACGTATTGGCTGAGATATGCCCATCCGAATGCATCTTACTTCAATGGGCAATCAGTGTTATAATGCAATGGTTCCTAAATTTAGGAACCAGTGCACTATAACACTGATTGCCCATTGACCAAAAAAATCATTCGGATGGGCATATCTCGGCCAATACGTAACCTATTCCTTTGATTTTCGGTATTTGGACATCATTTGTTATGCTCTTTCTGAAAATGAAGTCCAAATTTGAAAATTCTAAAAAAAATGTTTATGACATCATTTATGACATCACACTTCACCACTCTATAGAGGTCTCCTGGTTTCCCCTAGGTGGTCACTATACACAGGTTGACTGTACTATAGAGGCCACCTGGTTTCCTATATGTGGTCACTATTAAGTTGACTGCACTTACTATGGCATCAAGTTCGGCCAGCGACCGAGCACAGTCGGCCTCGTGATGAACGCGGCACTCCTCTTTACCCGTGCTCGGCCCGGAGTTCAGAAGCTCAGAATGATCTTCCGTGACGGCTGAAATATGGATATCATACACATACAAATACATGACGAATTATTAAACTGATATCAATATTTGGTTATGTATTGTGATGTGCACATTTGATAACAATGCTTATTATTTGTTGGCTCGTGAATTGTGAACCCACAACAATCTTCCACAATATCTTGAATCTTAAACTTTGAATTTGTATAGCATTATTGTACGAAATTACAATCATACCTCCCTACACTGTATACAACATTATTTGTAAACTAAAGATACGTTTGCATATTGATATACATTTCCCGTCTACTGACACAATTAATTTTCGACAATAAAAACAAAATATCTGGCCGTTTGGAATGAAATTTCATGCAAATTAATTACTAGTATATATTAGTACCATAATCTTGATACAATGAATATTTGACCCGATTTGAAAGTGTATGTTATCATACAAATTTAGATCTATGAAAAGATACTCTTTAAAGGGGACCACCAGGCAACACATAATTATTTGTTTTGGTACCGTTTTGTGATATCAAATATATACCAAACATTTTGCAAAGGGTTGTGTAATTCATAAACAAAGCAATCAATTACCACAACTTACGGAACCACTGTTATTTCCTGGTTCCGTACGGGCCAAGCATTTGCGAGTGCGCCAATGCTATTCACGCGTACGTTTGGAAACGATAGAATCCCGGATGATTCGTTCGCTCTGGACAAAGTAGTCTTCGTACATTCAGACCCATGAACCCATACTTTAGAATGGTGATGCGTTTTCCAATTATATATTTTTTTTTCTGGAAACATATTTTTGTGAACGTGTCGATGGAATGGACTACTAAAGATGTTACCTTTCATTTATAAGAATATTTCTTTTGGGTGGTGGTGGTGGTGGTAAAATAGTGAAAAGCACCAAAAAGGGAGCGAAAATCCACTCTCTCAAGGAGTTAAACGAAAGAAAACTCTTATTTTATTGAAAAGGAAGAGTGAAACACCACTTCTTCAGAATAGTGATAATTCTATTTCTTGTTTGAAAAGGGTGGGACTCCATCAGGAGTGAAGGTTTTTACACTCTTAAAGGGGAGTGAAAATGTCATCCCTCTGCATTTAGAGAGTAAGTGAGAGACTTACCGACGTCATCAGGTTGCAGCTCCCCGAGCAGCTGGCTGAGCTGCTCTTCGTCCTGGAAGTCGATGGTGTAGATCCACACGGCGATGTCATCGTAGGCGGCTCCGAGATAGCCGTTTTCCTGGTCATTGCGCTTGCCGAGGTGAGCGAGAGTACTGTCGTCGTAAGTCGGGAAGGTCAGATCAGTTCCGTACTGCATAGATTCTTTGTTTAGAAACATACAGAAAACGCTTTCTAATATCCAAGATTTTTCTTAATTCAATGACTATAGGACCCATTATCCATGTCCTTGCGCTTGCCGATGTTAGCAAGAGTGCTGTCGTCATAACCCAGATAACAATGCTACGTTGGCCCATCGTTGGCCCAATGTAGGCGGTCATGTTGGACCAACGTCAAAACGTGACGTTTGGCCCACGTCATTCTTGCCGCTGGGCCCTCGTTGGCCCAACCCCCATATTAAGCCAACGTCAATTGCCAATGTTGAGCCAACGTTTGCCCAACCTTTTATTTTGCTATTTCTGACGGCAAGCCAACATTGAGCCGACTAAACCCCAACGTTCATACGACTATATAAGTCAATGTTGGCCCAACGTTGGCTTGCCTACCGTCGTAATGTGGTTGTTTATCAAACATTAGTACGACGTCAACTAGCCAACCAATATCCAACGTAGTAGGCGAAACGTTGGCCCAACGTTTGCTTTTCGAATATGATTATTTGTCTATCAGCCAACGTTGTTTCAACGTACATTTGCCGACCAGTTTGCCAACAGTCAACAGACAACGTCGGCTTAACGTTGTTTTAACGTCAGTTCGCCGATTGCAAAAATATGGTTGTGAATTTACCGTAGGCAAACGTTGGCTAAACGTTGTTTTTCCAACCGCGACGGTGCCGACTACAGACTACGTTCCGCCAACATCGCATTGTTATCTGGGAAGTGGTCAGTCCATATGACAGGTGACTTCCGGAAACCGACACTTTGTGCATGCACTAACACCCCTTCTCGTTGCAGGATATGTTCTTCTTACAGACATGGACATCACTATCATTAATTTTTGTCTGGAGCATGTAGAAATTATGCAAATGCGCGAAAGTTCACATGGGCGTGAAAGTGCATAATCGTTGCTCATGATGCTCTCAAAGCCAAAAAGCAGTATCGGTAAATTTACCGAAATCAACTCTATTTGCCAAAATAATTGCTCAACATGGTTAAAATACTACTAGAATAGAAGATGGTTTATACAAATCTGAAACATAATACCGTCAAATGCAGACATACAAGGACAATTCCACCGCACCGCTGAGACTGGGCTAAAATTTCACAGCTTTTCTGCCCGTTTTCGCCGGCATGAGTTCTTTTGGCTACCTGCTGGAATTCACATGCGCACACATATGCGGATAAATTGAGTCTGTGGTAGGTAATTTCTGTTTCTATTGTTACATTTTAGACATTTTATTGCTCAAATTGTGAATTACAAAGCAGTATTTATCCAACTGTTTACGTTAAAATTAGTAATGATACATCATTTCACATGGTCGGTGATAAAAGGGTATATTGGAATTGTTAGTGTGTGGGGCGTTTCCCAATACTGTTATTTGGCTTTAAAAAAAACCAAGATGCATTGAGTTGTATGACAAGATTATGATATATATAGAACTAGATGGATCTTCGACTGCGCCCAGTCGAAAATGATGCCTCCGCTATTGCGTGATTTATATCAAGCCCAAATTAACATTTGAATTAATTGTTCAACTCAATTTTAATAGTACAAATTACAAGATACAAATACAATGTAGGTACCAAGTTGGATGGTTATTTGTCAACTGATTTTTGAGATTTTGCAATTATAAGCTAATTTGGCTTAATGAGTCATGTGACCTTGACCTTTGACCTCATTACCCCAAAATCTGAAGGCTACAATGGCTTCCTGGGATACATTAAGGTACCAAGTTTAATAGAAATATGACATTCAGTTCTTGAGATTTTGCAATTACAAGCTAATTTAGCATATATATTGTGCCCTGTAACCTTTGACCTTTGACCTCATGACCCCAGAATCTAACCAGTTATTAGTCACCTCGAGATACATACATGTACCAAGTATGGTGCAAATCCATTAATTACTTCTTAAGATAACGCGATCAATAGCTATTTTTGCATATATAATGAGCCCTGTGACCTTTGACCTCATGACCCCAAAATCTAATCAGTACATTGGCACCCCAGGATACATACATGAACCAAGTTTGGTGAGAATCCGTCAATCCGTTCTTGAGATAACGCGAGCACAAACTATTTTTGCTTATATGAGCCCTGTGACCTTTGACCTTTGACCTCATGACCCCAAAATATAATAAGTTCATCGGCGCCCCAAGATACATACTTGGACTAAGTTTGGTAAGAATCTGTCAATCGGTTCTTGAGATAACGCGATCACGAGAACTGGACGTACGGACGGACGGACGGACGGGCAACCCGAAAACATAATGCCTCCGGCTACTTCGTTGCGGAGGCATAATAAAAACATGTAAATTGAGGATAATATAAAGTAAATAGCTAAATAAATAAAATATACAAAAATCAGCTGCGGAATGAAAGTCGATTGCTCTAATAAACTAGCACTATTTCCTAGCGTACTGTGTGAGACAAACACACCTTTCAGTACCCCGTCTACCACGACTTCTAGACCTGCCGACGAGCTCCAGGTCAGGGCGAAGTTCGTCCAGTTGGCAGCGAAATTTACGACGTCGAACGCAACCGAGTACTCTTTAGTCTCACTGACGACACGGGAAGTCAAACGAGTCCCATCATAGAACACAGAGAATCCGCGGCTTAGCGAGTCGCCGTAATTGGCACCGGAACTGCAGAGAAGAAAGAAACAGAGAATCTCACTGCAACGGAATTGCAAAGAAGGAGCAATAATCATACTTTACTGTAGACAATAAAGACAATGATTAGAACCGGAACTGCAAAGGGAGAAAAAGAACCATACAATACGATAAGGAAAATGACAGGCATCGGAACTTCATACAAGAAAGATACTGTACAATGCAGAAAAAGATTATCACCTGAACTGCAGAGGTGAAAGAAAACAAATCTCACTGTATGGTTAAGAACATGTATTGGCATTTGGAAGTTAAGAGAAGATAAGACAAATCAATCATACTGTACGTAAAGAAAATGATACATGTGTCCCTTTTATTTCTTCAACATTGACATATTCTTTGCTACTTACTTCAGGCCTACTTATTTTTGACGCGCCAACAATTGTCAGTGATATCATTTTCCGAAACGTAACAAATCTCTCTTGGACAACCAAGCAAGCTCTCCACAAAATCATGACGTCTATGAATCTGTCATTTTGGTGATATATTATTGTCTTGGTGTCGATAACAACGGGAAAGAAAGAACAATACATTACTTACGAGAAAAGGTAGCCGACGCCCTGCGGATTGGTATTTGGGGCAAAGTGGTCAATATTGGGTATCTTGAGCCAGAAGCTGATGGTCAGCCCAGCTGGACTGCAGATGGACGGATCGCTGATACATTTCCCGGCATAGTCTCCTGTTAGTTTACAAAATGTTTGTGATATATATTACTGGGAAGTTTATATTACTAAGATAACAGAAGTACAGGTATAGTTAATTTTCTTCCGTCATCATCATGATCATCATGATCTCCTCATCCTCCTCCTCATCATCCTCACCATTATCCTCCTCCTCTTCCTTTTCTTCTCCTCCTCCTCCTGTTCTTCTCCTCCTCCTCCTCCTTCTGTTCTTCTCCTCCTCCTCCTCCTTCTGTTCTTCTCCTCCTCCTCCTCCTTCTGTTCTTCTCCTCCTCCTCCCTTTCTTCTCCTCATCCTCCTCCTCCTCCTCCCTTTCTTCTCCTCCTCCTCCTTCTGTTCTTCTCCTCCTCCTCCTCCTCATATTTCTCATCGTCATCATCCCCATCACCATCAGAATCAGCAGCAGATGAACAAACGAACAAATAAATAAACAAACAAACAAACAAACAATCAAACAAACAGACAAACAAACAAACAAACAAGCAAACAACATTAAAGAATTGTAGCTCTCTGACAAAAGTTGTCACTACGTCCTTGTAATTACCGATAGATATGTAGCCAAATGTGTGGTCTCCGACAGTTCCCACTGCCCCATTCTGGTTGTGGTAGCGATCATCGATGAGGGTGGTGTTAAAAGTCTTCAGTGACCCGGATGGCTTTGAAACATCATAATACTCGTCAGCTGTCTTGTATCTCACCTCTTGATAAATGAACGAAAATAAAATAAAAACATTAGGCAAGTGGAAAAAAAAATAAAAAGTACAGGAAGCGGAGGAGAAGAAGTTGATGAAGAAGAAGAAGAAGCAGTAGAGCAAGAAGTAAAAAAAGACAACATTAGGCAAGAAGAATCGGAGAGAAATAACAAAATGTCAAAACAAATTGTACACAAATTACCTTGTTATTAAATACATATAAAGAGGGATATAATGTATTAAGCTTATTGGAAATGCCAAAATAAGTGATATACTTATGTTCTTAATACTAATCTCGGATTATACAAATTTAAAGTGATGTGTGTCTCCGTATTATTTCATCAAGACAGGTTGTACCTACCCGTAATAATGTTTGTTATTCATTAATTGGAATGGTTACGGTAACTTATTCAGAAAGTGGTGAGCAAAGTACGTCGTGTAAAAAACAAAAACAAACAAGAATCTTACGGCCTTGTCCGTTTAAGTCGCTGACCACCAACACGTCTTGAGCCGTCGCTGGTATGTCTAGCATGATTTCATCGAAGGCACCACGCTGGTAGGCTCCCGAGTCGGTTATGGCAGACTTTCCTAGCGTGAGAACGGTGAATTCTCTGTTTGCTCGGGCGTTTGCTCTCCGGGACACCTGTGAATGGCATGAACGATTAAAAAAGCAAAAACATTTAAACCTGCTCTAGCGACCACCTGTTTGTAGAGACCAGTAATCTTGTCTCACTTGAATGTAGTTTACATGTACATGAACATGTATATAGAGACCACCTGGTGATAAAGACCAATTTTTCTGGTCCCCTGTGTGGTCTTTATAGACAGGTTTTACTGTATTGTTATATTTTGTTTACTTCCACTCCCTTTCGGTAAACTGTGTAGTGTAAAACTAAAATTAATACAGTATTTGCGTTTCCCTTCAGGGTTGATACTTTTAAAAACATATTTCAAAGCACTTTTCATACGCACAATGTTCATTTGTCTCACAAGGTATACAATCCTTCTAAAAAGGATATGATATGATAACCATATTAATTTTGATTTAAATCTCGCCTAGAGTATATTATTGACCATCGGGTACTCACACAATGAACCTGTACTTGTAGTGCACATGTTCACCTCCCTGGGGGAGAATTCTACCCAGGCTACATATTATCGGTGCACACATGACCTTATGAACTCAATACATTCCTACTGACATGACCGATACCATTTATACACTTGGGGTGGTATTCTGTAAGAAAAATTTATTTGATCTTAAGATCAACTTCGGTATTCTGTAAGAAGATCTTATAGTTGATCTCTAGATCAACTTCGAGATTTAAGTTCAACTCCAAGAAGTGGAACTTAGCGTATGCAAATTTATGTAAATTACATTATTTTAAAGATCAACTTTAGGATGAACTTACAGAATACCTCCTCTGGGTGGACAGCAGCGTTATGAGGATATACGCGTCTTGGTGAATAACAAACATGACAAACGAGATGTGCATATATAGTTCGGTTTAGAACCCGGGTTACCTCACGATTGGAAGTCGCACACTCTACCAATCTTGCTGCACCACTTCTATTCTACACAATGAGCTCAATGCAAATATAAACTACAAAGCTACATGATTATCTAAACATACTAATTAATAATGACCTTTAAAGACGCCTCCTCTCCGTCGAACGTGATCAAAAGGGTCTTCGTATCCCAAATCATCGCGACGTAAGTCCATTTGCCATAGGTGATGTTTCGCTCCGTCGCCTCGGCCTCCCACTTGTGCGTTCCGTCTGCGACCAGGGCTTTGATCTTACCCTGGACCGCAGGTGCATGCATCAGTGCCATGCCTTTCTCTCCTGTAAGCGAAGAATGCACGCAAAACAATATAATACAAACTTAAATTAAGTAGGGTGGAAATAATATTGTCATAGGTGGTGTTTTGAACAGTCGCCACTGCCTACCACTTGTGTGTGCCGTCTGCAACCAGGGCTTTGATCTAACCCTGGACCGAAGGGGCGTGCATTAGTGCCATGCCTTTCTCTCCTGCAAACGTAAATTAAGCAAGAATGCACGTAAAACAAAATGAGAAAAACTTAAGTTAAGTCGAGTAGAAATAATATTGTCGTAGGTGGTGATTTGGACTGTCGCACCGACCTCCCACTTGTGTGCATGCCGTCCGCAACCACAGCATTGGACTTACTCTAAACCAACTTAATCTATTTAATAGAGTGATGCAATTTGTTCAATAATTTAGAATATACTCATCATAACGAGGACAGCGTGGAGTTAGAATTTTAATTGCTGACATATTAATTGCACGATGAACGGTGAAGTGGAGCTAATTATATATTACAAAGGGCAATACTACTATAAATAAGCCAGAATTTAAACAACTTTTATTTTCTCCAAACTCCTGGCTAACATTCTGATTTCAAGTTCACTAAAAGATACATAAATGAGAGCCGCGTAGCCATGAGATAAAAAAGTACTCGCTGACCTGTCTTCGTGGCCCCGAGGCTCAGGATGAGGCGTATGTTGGTGTCTCCCTCGTCCGGAGCCGGGATATTCACCCAGAGCCCGAGCACGAATCCGTATGGACACTGCGAGGGATCACTGGGGCAATTGGCTCGGAAGTCATTCCCCAGCGTGGCATACCCAGCAACCCCATCAGGCCCGGCAGCGACGCCACTGAAATTGGTACTGGTGGTGTATTCGAGGCCGGCATCGCCCGCAGCGAAGGTAAAAAGGCGGGTAAGCGGCGGCTGGAACGTCCAGCAGTAGTCGCCGAGTTTGAAGCAGTAACTCTCCGAATCTGAGCGTAGGTAGATAGCAGATATATTCTTATCCTGTACATACGTATTATTTATTACCCAATATTTGTCATTTTGTTATCAAATGACTAGATGTGACTTTGTCGATCATTAACATTCATACTCTATAATTCTTAATGATTTAAATCGTATTTCTAAGTTGGCAAAATGTTTACCCACTAACATAAATCAAATATAGCAGCTCCTCAATAGATTCTAAGGAGCAAAAAACATTTATTTTTGCTTTTGCTTTTCTACTTTAACAAATTCTCATCTATTATCCTTCTGTTTTAGCAATCAGAAAATTAAATTAGGGATACATTTGTGTACATAAAATAACAAAACAACGCAACTCTTAACAATAGCAACCCCTTGTACACTTTGTACGCGGTTATGACTATCCAGTGGATATTTCAAAATCTGAACACTTCAATCGTAGATATCTTTTTAATGAATCGGAAAAAACACAGGAACCTGCACATTCTTCTATTGTTAATACGAATAAAACAAGGTATGAGAGAACCGCTCGAGTCCAAGTAAGTTTTGAGGATTTGGACATGGTACCATTCCCTTTTAAAGCTGTGGCTTTGCACATTTAGGTAAAGTAATAAGTTGCATCTCAAAGGTTTACTTGAGTGTTTGTTATTTCTGAATTTCTTCAATGAGTGTTTTTGGTTGATTTTGATTCCACGAGAAAGAAAATTTAGTAAGGACTTATAAGTGATAATGATTCCCCAAACTTGTGACATTTGACAAATTGTCATTCTTGTGGGATCTCTGCTGGGATCGATATGCCAAAGGCCCTCTATTAATAATAATAGACAAGCATTTATATTGCGCCATCAATCTAGACATTATATTCCAAGGCGCATCATACTGTACAGTATATTATTACCCTGGCTGTAGTCGAGCTACCTGCAAGCGTGGCAAGCAAGCGCATCAAGCATTTCAAGGAATACATTCCTGCCAGGCAGGTACCCATTTACTACACCTGGGTTGAGAGCAGCAATTGCTACGCTTGGGAATCGAACCCACGACCTTCGTATTGAAAGACGAAGGCCCGAACCAATATACCACGACACTCCCGTTATTGACATTTATTCTTTTATTACACACGCAGTTTCCAGCAGTATATATCGTCAGTTATTTTTTGTTTACCTGTGAGACCCATGAGAGCGTGGGCCTTCTTCGGGTACATGTAGCTCTCCCAAATAGCCAGGTCAGTGATGAGGATACCGTTGGCCGTCCCGCTCAGCACGATGTCAGTTGGCGGTTCTTCCGATGACCGGCCATTGTTGGGATCGGTTTCGACCGTCGCCACGGTCTCTCCCGGTACCTGACCGTCTATGTAGATGGCAAGACCCTCGTAACTGTTCCAGGTCACTGCAACGTTGTACCAGCTATCGGTTTGCTGCATCTCAAAGAAAATTCAAAGCAAATTATAGAATGAAAATGCACATTCTATGATTCTAACATACAAATTAAAAGGATCTAGTTAATTGACATCATGTGCAAAACTGACGAAGGGTTGATACAATGTATATTTATGTGATCTGATACTATCATGTCCATGTGATGTGAGCAAATTCCATGTCATATGACCGTGTAATGAGCACAACGTGCAAAGTATAACTGCTAAATCATTGCACTAACTATATACACACTTGTTATCCTCCCAAGGATACTTTCAAATTAAAAAAAATCAATCATAAATATCTGTATTATGAAGGAAAAATTCGCCTCTACATGTACCAGTGTACTGGCAATACGAATGATAGCTAAAGTTATATAAGAGTAACATAACCGTCCAGGTAGATGGGTACACCCTCGCAATGGTTTCAAATTTCGGCCTCGTTGTTCCACATTTCGGATACCTTAATATAAAATGCAGTGCAAAGCTTAAAACACAACAAGTAAGTCCCCCTCTAAACAAGTGCTCATAATTTCATAATTAAGAATCGTTTCAAAATTCATCTCGCCAAAATATTTTCTAAGGTGCTTAGGTAAACAATGTGTAAAAATGTGTAAACAAAGTTGAGTAAGCACAAATTAAACAGCAAAATGTCACTTGGATGGAATTTCAAACAGCTTTGTTTCACAAACCATAATCAATGCATTGGGTCATTTTGTCTTTAAATTGTGCTCATTCAGCCATGAAGTGATACATATCTCTCATATTCACATAAAATGTACATGACAACTGTAAAAACACTTTGGTAGAACAAGACCTTGATACATTTTCGGTTGTGAAATAATGAGGAGTTGTTTAGGGGGGGGGGGGGGGGGGGTGGGCTAACTTTTGTGTTAGGTTTAGTTACCATGTTAACAACTGACCATTTGTATGTTCCCCTGTATAGACACATATACATTACATGCAAAGATTTACAACACTTGTGTACACTTACGTCCAGCTGTACCGTGGAAGTCCAGATTTTGCCAAATGCTGTCACCTGGGCATTAAGCATAATCTTTGCAAGGTTAAGCGAGAAACCTGCCGAGCTGAAGGTTAAGAGACAAGGAATGGTGGAAATCATAAGTATGTTAACATCAGGTTTTATCAGTTGTCTGTTTTATTTTGTGTCAGGTGTCATACCAAATTGACACCCCAGTCATGTGACTGTGTTTAGCCAATCAACGACGCGTATTTTACTAAGTCAGATGATATAATATCATAGTGTATGGCAACATACAGTGCTTGCTATTGTGAGCATGTTCTGTTCGTAGCCTACTTTTGTACTTTTTCATCTCCTGTTAACCGACCAGTGAATTACACACGAAGTCACAGGGGGAACTTTACTGCGGAGAGTTTTTTTTAAGAGGTGAGGCTTAGAAAACTGAAGGAAATAATTTACAAAATGTTTACAAATATGAAAAACATATTAAGAACGAATAGTTAACACATATTTTATGTGTACAAGAATTCTGGTCTCGGCCTCGAAAATGTTGAAAATTCTCGGTCTAGGCTACGAACATTTTCAACGGACACCCCCATGTTGTCTTTGTATAACTCATAATATATTTTACTTTTTTCCATATAAATATGACCCACATTTATTGATAGAATCATTTCATCAATTTATTCTCTATTTCAATAAAGTTAAGATAATTTAGCTATACTTGGAGGTTGACAGATCATTTTTAAACCATCTTCGTATAAAATTATTGTTCTTTATGTTCCGTAATGCTGCATCTTCTGGAACCAGTGTGTGCGGGTTCACATGACCTAGGGCAACAGTGATGCACTTCACTTTTGTGAACCCTGGCCCACATACTGCTCCTCACTATTTTCTTTTGTCGCAATTGTAACCTGTATTTTTGTATAATGTGCATAATATGTTAATAATTGTGTTGTATTTAACACTGTATTATGCTTTTTGGTCGAATTAATAATAATAATAATAATAATATATATAAGCAGACGTCAACATGCATGTGCATGTCAGAGAACCTTTAATGTATGCATGCAGTCTTACCTGATTGTGAGTGGTGTGTCGGTTATGGATACATCAGGATTGGTTCGGATCCAGAAAGAAATTGAGAAGCCAGTATCACACGTATCCATTGAAGCAAGACAGGAAGTCGGGTAATGACCTGCAGGTCAAAAGAGAAACGTATCAATAGGCGATCTACTATATCACACACCCACTATATCATGACTGTGTGGACTGGGACATGATGACGTTACGGTTTAAACAATGCGCATGCGCCACCCCGTTGTTTTGTCCCAGTAACATATTTACGAAAGGCCAGATTAATGGGGATTTCACAGTCCCTGAATCTAGTACATGTATAGTGTGCGAGATGACGTAATGACGTATTTACGTCCCAGTCCACATGGTGGACGTTTGATAGACAAGCCCCTCATGGTTAGGCCAGGCCTGGACGATGATAGTAATTTACTTATGCTAACATAGGTGCAAAACATAAACATTCGTTGGTGATGCAATACACTATAGAGTTTGTAGGTGATACAATAAATTAGTGATTGAAGGTACTGAAATACAAATTCGTTCGGATCTGAGAGATCCTTCGTCTATAGGCAGAGGTAAATACAGTTCGAATTCGAAATTTTCGAATTTACACACTAACAATTAAATGTATGAATTGTTAAAAAAAAAGTTATTCGAACATTTCACAATACATGTGCATCAAAATTTCATTTCACATATTATTACGTAATTATTCTTAGTTGTGTTTTTCTGTTTAAAATATATTCAATATAGAACAAAAATAAACTTACCAAGATTTATAGCCCCGTCCTTATTGAGTTCGATGAAAGTTTCCCCGTTTTGCGCTGTAGAGCTGATAAGCGAGTTTGGTCCCGGGACGATGCCCGCGGCTCCACTCTCCAAAATATGGTCGAAGTCGCTTGTGATCATCTTCTCACTTGACCAGTATAGCGCTGCCTTGCTGTATATTGGATTCTCTGTGAAATTTTACAATAATTCTGATTATTTTCGAATTAAGCATATCAAAATCCAAAATGTCGATTATGAGTTTCTTTTGCAGTCGGGATACATCATTCATGTTGCCATCACTTGTTTAGTTTGTGTTCTATAAGCATACCATGATCGTCACAAAGAGTTCTTATAGTCACTACCTATGGTTATATGGATAACAATGTATAAAGCCCGGCGCAGACAGAGCCGACTAGACCCGATCCGACTGGTTTTCAGCCTGAATAACTCAGTATGCGCTGCCTCAGGACTCCGGTTTTTCCAGTCAAGTGCCAGTTGGAGGTCATTCGAGGCCGACTGAGCGAAACTGACTCTAGCCTAACTGAAAACCAGTCGGATCGGGTCGAGTCGGCTCTGTTTGCGCCGGGCTTTAGAGTAATAGTTATAGTAAATGTTATTCATACGAAGTTTGTAAATTGGAGATCTTTCTTACCGACTAGACCAAAGACCCTTCTCGCTTCCCACGGCTCAACCAGCCGCTCCCAGATCGCGAGGTCTTCGAAGACCAGGGTTGCGTAGTTGCCCAGGAAGTCGTTCCGACGTCCGATGATGACCCGAGTGTCGAGGTCGGCCTCTCGCACACGAAACGCCCCCTTCTGGTCGACCCCGCGTGTCTCCCCATCCACGTAGAAGAACAGTCCGGTTGAAAGGCTCCAGGTTAGCGCAAGGTGTGTCCAAACTAGATGGAAATAGTTATACAAACAAAATTCAGCATCACTATCATCATGACCACCACCACCACCAACGACATCAAAACTTTATTTCACAAATCAATATAATTTTAATCATCGTCATCACCATCATCATCAACCCCCTTATCCCGAAATCATTACTTTATATGACAAATCATTATATTTTGTATTATATTGCCCTGATCTTTATCATGATGATGATGATCATCATCATCATTATCACCCTTATCGTCTTCTTTATGATTATATTTTTGTCAATCATTATCATTCTTAATTGTCACCAATTCATCATGGGTCATTACCATAAAGATCATCATCTACCCCGCCATCTTGAAATGAATCATTATCATCGTCACCATCAACACATCATACATCCATGGTGCAATAATACAACTAGCGTCATGTACCTTCAAAATCGATGAATTCTACCTCGACGATCCACTGCCGCTCGCCGTTAGCCACCATACCACGCAGGTGTTCTCTGGTCTGGTAGATAGCGAACCCACGAGTCGTCTGACCACCCGAGCTGATGATGCATTTGAACTCCTCCGTACCGTTAGGTTGCGTGAGCTGCATCCACATGGACACCGTAATACCAAGGGGACAGAGGCTCGGGTCGCTCACACAGGAACCAGCGTAGTCACCTGTAGATTTTACGTCAAAAAGAGCAGTGGAATTTAAAACGAGTACATACAATTTTAGTAAAAGAAAGATTTGCTTCAACCAAGACGGCAGTGGGACTGCTTATCGTTAGGTTGCGTGAGCTGCATCCACATGGACACAATAATACCGAGGGGACACAGGCTAGGGTCGCTCACACAGGAACCAGCGTAATTATCTGCAGAGTTTATGTCAAAAAGGAGAAATCGATCTTGAAACAAGTAACATTTAAAGTGGTGTTGCATTAAAAAAAGTTGCAACCAAGTCGGTAGTGGGACCTCATAATTATACATTATGTTGAGTAAAGCCCTCTGCAGACAGAGCCGACTCGACCTGATCCGACTGGTTTCAGTCAGGCTAGAGTTGAGCCCGGTCGGTCGGATCCGATTCATCGTGTTGAATCGGCCCCAACTGGCATCCGACTGTCTCTCGACTGGCAAAATGTGTGTCACGAGGCACTGAAAACTGAGCCGATCCGAATAAAAACCAGCCGGATCGGGTCGAGTCGGCTCTGTCTGCAGAGGGCTTTAGGTCATAGGGTCGGGCCACTCACGCATGAACAGCTGCGTAATCACCTGCAAGGTTAGGAATTATAAATCATGTCAGGAACTGGAAATCTACATAAGATATGAAACGTATATTCAGTTTTTAAGTTTAACACAATATGAAAGAAGCTGCAACTAGATTGGTGGCGGTACTCGGCATTGTTTGGCTGTATGAGCTGCACCCTTATGTTTAAAATGATTCGTTTCTTGTTGGACCGCTGGCGCAGGATCTGGCGTAATCACCTGCAGCGTTTATTTTAAGTATAAACATTGTAAGTCGAATATCCAAAAGGTCACGGAAGACAAACATGTGGCTTTCTGCCTTCTAAAGTAACATTGCCAAGCCCCTTTGCAGGTAAACACATTCAAATTAATGTTGCAGAGAGGAGCTTCTCCTGAAAAAGAAAGAAAGTTATATATACTAGTTCAGGTCATTGATGAAGGAACCAGATTGACCGCCTGGTATAACTTGTAAACTATAATATAGCCATGAATATACAATTCAATTTAGATAAAAAATCGTTAGTAAATAGCAGTATTCATATTTTATGTAACTGAAAGTGTGTGGTAGATGTGGAAATTGATTTATGCTCATTATTGAAAAGCTTACAGAATATATTCCCTGATGGAACTTTCTATGTGATAATGGTTTACAATCCGACAAAATCTGACAAAAGCGAAGCCTTGCGTTTAATGCATTACCTCTATCATGTCTATGAGACTGTTAAAATGTCGTAGTAAATGGTTAAAGATTGTCATGTGTGTGAACGAAGAGGGAACTATTCGAAACGCTACACCACACTTCGCCATTTATAACCAGGCTAGTTTGTGCGCACTTTGTAACACTGAGTAAGTGTGCATTTAGCACCGTGCCCAAGGCGATCGCAAGATGGCACCGCACGACTGATTAACGAAAGAAAGGCAAGATATCTTACCAAAGAAAAGCCACGATCCGTGCTCCCCGTCCACGTACGTTGCATTCCCCTTGCCGTCTCGCCCATCGACCAATGACACGCCGCCACCTGCGGAAATGGGCGCGGTATCTGCTACGTCATCAAGATAACCACCCAATAGCAGTTGATCCCGTCGAACGATACCGTCCGCTGTCCACCAGTGGTCCGCGCTGAAGAGTGTGTGAAGTTCTCCCGCTGAAATAATAAGAGCAGACATTGTGTTTGCATTGGCTTGATGTAAATTCATATCCTTACAAACAATTAAGTTTTAAGTATATATTCATTACATTCATATTACAAACAATAATCATGGAAAATTCAATTTGTTGTAATTGGACAACTCTCTAGCGTATAATTATAAGTTTATAGGATACATAGCGCTGGGCGTTCGTACAATATGGCCTCCCTGTGAGGTCTTTGTGAAGCTCCCTCTGATACAACGACAGAGTCATTCTAACGAATCATCCCAAATGTGGACACAAGGATACGCAGACACTCTGAATAGTGCATACAGAGTTAAAAACCTGGTGACATTGGTGGATAATTTAACTAAGAACGTTCAGCAAGTTTTATTATAAAACGGCTCCGGTAAATTCAGTAACGTGATTGGCTAATTCCGATCACGTGGTAATTGATTACTTTTCACCAACTGCACAACCGTGCAGCAACTGCGCAACCATCATGCCGATAGTGCCCATGTTTTAGTTTTCTTATATTGTATATCAATGTTGTAATATATGTTTTGAATATGTGTATATAGATCTGTATATATTTGTTATATTGTGCTAAATGTGATTTTCTTCAATACCCTTGGACAGGGTGACATGAGAAATAAAACATTGAACATTGAACATTGAACATCGTGCCGAAGGTGTGCAACCCGTGACGTCACAATGCTTGTTTACATGTAGTCTGTTAGTTTCAACCGACGAAAAAAAACTCGCGAAAGTGATCGGGAAAAGGATGGAAAATGCCTCGTTTTGTAAACTATATATAAAGTTGTGAATAAATATTGGCAGTTTCGTACATTATATGGTATGTGGTTTGATATTGTTAAGTTTAGGAATGGAAATGCATAAAGCCCTTTGATAATTCTCACTTTTACGGGCAATTTCTCGGCGATTTCACATCGGACTGAATTGGATCTGCTGAGCTGCAGAGTCAAATTCAGTCAGCGAGTGCAGTAGTGATAATGAATGATGTGAATTCCAAATAAATTCCCACTCTAAAGAGTAGATTGTAGATTTCAGGTTATAGTGGCAAGTCTGTTTCAAATAATCCAGCGATCATAAACAATTCCGTGGTTGAGCTCGTTTTTATAAAACAGATAATACACGTTCTTTATCGTGCATCAGTGTAAATGCACTCTAGAACGTGTATTATCTGTATAATAATGACCTGTCATTTCCAGGTAACGATGGCTCTCCCTTTGACACTTGCCATCATTATATAGTGCCCATTCTCAACAACAGTACGAATAATGCCTAGAGTTGAGAATGAGATGACATAGTGGATAGTTAAGAAAGATCAGAAAGTTATTTGTTAACACATATGTATTAATCACCTGTCATTCCTAGTATAGGTAGCGATACTCTTGTCATCCTAAAAGTGCACATAATTATGCACCAACAGTGCGCACAATGCCCACATAGTTGAAAACCAAGTGGATCATTTAATTAAAGGGATCTAGTAACTTTGTTGACAAGTGCAAAGAGTGATGAGTAATTAAACAAAATGTGTTTTGGTGTGATCTGATATGTCCACAAAGTAATGTGTGAACATTTTACCTTAATTGGATGCATTTTGGCTGAGATATGAGCAAAAAAGCAAAGTGATATTGACTAACTTATTGCACTTACCTTGTACACGGCTTAAATTATCGCGTAGACAATTTAACATCTGAGTAACTTCAATCGTAAATATCTTTTGAACGAAAGGGAAATTTGAAAAACCGAAACCTGTCCCCTGCTTTTATTGTTAATATGATGATAATGTATGAGAGAACCACTAGAGTTCCAAGTAAGTGTGAGGATTTGGACAATTTATTTTACATATAAATATTTGTTTTAATTTTACCTGTCATGCCCATGTAACGATGGCTCTCGAAATCGAAGAGATATCGATTCCAGTACACAAAGTCCGATATCTTAATCGGCCATGCGGACTTGACGGTCGAAGTCTCGGAGGAACCTAGATGAACTATGCGGGCGGTCTCCATGTCAACGGCGTCCGGGACGTCAGCGAGTGTGCCATGTCCTATTGGCTGCGTGTTGACGAACATGCGCGGAGCACTCCCGGGACGCCAGCTCGCGCCGAGGTTGAACCACTGGTTCCACGTGACCTTCAAGTTGGAGATGGTGGCCGAGGAAATTTGTGTACCATCGTTGACTGTAGATGTGAATGAGAGAAGCATTGGGTGAGAGTGAGAAGGGCGTTAATGCGATTTGTTGCTATACTAAGTTATGCAAACTATCTTGCAGGTTGTAGCATTTTATATCTGATGCGAAGTTTTCAGATAATACTTATTTCTAATTTTGTAACTATGATTAAGAAATAATTGTGAGATTAACTGGTTGCTAAAGGGCACCTTGACTTTGAGAATGATTAGCTCCGAGGTAAAAAAAAAAGTGACTTAGCGCCCATCTTTATCTCAACCGCCGATGGTTAGCTCGTTAGATACTGATAAATACTAGTCCCCAACCATATCGCACGAGGTCCATGTAAACTATTTGTGCTGCATCTGATTAAAGCCGTTTTGAACCGAGAAAAGGTGGAATTAGAATTGTAGCTGTGGCTATGTTTTGCTACACAACTAGGCGTACATGTCAATGGATAAATATCTATGTATTCATGAAAAATTTGGGGTGTTTTAGTATAACCTGTGCTCAATCTTGATATTTCCCCTTCTCAATTGAACAAATAAAATAATAATGTTATCAAGTCCAGCGTTTTTGCACGGGAGTTCCAAATATAAATTATGATCCGTTAGTTTCATTCATAAGATTAATAAGAATCATGTATCAAACCCTTAAAGATAATGACGCACATATTTCGTATATACATGGTTGCAAGAACGTAGTCGGAAACTCTATATGGGGTTTTGTTTAATAAATCAGACCTCCTACTACCACCCCATTGGAGCCAAAAGAAGTCCCAGTGGAACTGAGATTGATTGTTGTTGGTCTAGCAAAACGATACTATACCCGTGACTTGAAGCGATCTCTGCGCGGTCAGTGAAAGCTTCACATTTGGTATGTCGAACGCAAGAAAATCGACGGTTAGCAGGGATGCTGGGGTGTGGTCCTTTGCTGTCGAGTCCAGGAACAGCCACATTGAGATTGCGAACCCCTGAGGGCAGTTCTCCGCTTGTTGTAGGCAGTTACCCGCAGGAAGGTTTTCCAGCTTGTACCTGATTTCTGGCCCTGTTTCGTGGAGAACGAGAGCAGAAATAACATGAGAGTAATTGTGAAGGGAAAGGCGTAGAAAGAATAGATGAACAGAGCGAGAGAAAGACGGAAAATTACCACTATTGATAATGCGAATCCCTAGGGACAGGCTTCTCTGCTTTTTGCAGGCAGATACCCGCATATAGGTTTTCCACCTTGTACCTGGTTGTTGGTCCTGTTTCGTAAATAACAAGGGTGATACGAAATGAAAAGAATTGAAAAGGAAAAGGCGAATAAAGAATAGATTTACCGAGCGAGTCAGACAGAAATACTAATAATTGAGACGGCGAACCCCTGGGCGCAGGCCTCTGCTTGTTGCAGGCAGTTAGCCGCAGGTAAGTTTTCCAGCTTGTACCTGGTTGCTGGTTATATTTCGTGAAGACCGATGGTAAAAACAACATGCGAGGAACTGAAAAGGGAAAAACGAATCAGAAATGAATAAAGAGAGTGAGGGGAAGATATACAAAATACATATTATTGACAATACGAACTCTTGGGAGAAGTCCTCCAGATGTTGCAATCAGTTGCGAGTTGCCTACTGACAAATTTACCACTTTAGGTCACATTTCATGAAGGTGGAAGTAACAAAAAAACAAAAAAAAGACAATGCAAAACTAATAGAGAGAAAGAAACCCACACCAAAAATAAACAATCATTACAAACAACAAGGTTGGATAGGGAATCCTTTTGAAAAAAACAAAACATTAAGACATCAGTATACAATGGAAAAGGTGTTAACAAATAATTTATGTCTCATAAAATTATTGTGCAATGTTACCATGGAAATGATTATGGACAGAAATTGAACATTTTAATTAAACTTGACTAACCATCGAATGTGATGCAATCTACGGCGTCATCGCGACACGGCATCACGGTAGGATTGTTTATGCTAGGCGTGCCTGTACCGTCAGTGCTGTTCAGGATGGTCTGCAGCGGGTTGTAGTACATGCCCAGCCGATAGTACGGATTCTTATCGTTTGGCGACGTTCCTTAAATAAAACAACAGTTGAACAAACACAGACATTACAGTTGGGAAGCTATATTGGGCTCTATCGGTGTATTTCATTCGTACAACAATTATTATCATCATAAACATTTTATTTCAACACGATGACCCTTTTTTAGTGAGAAAAAAAATGCAATACAAATAACAAACAAATATAGAATTCGTATTCAAAGATGTTTATAAACGTGTCTGAACATCACATAATCGAGATATGTTATGACCAATTAAAGCATAAATAAATAAGACTTTGATCATGGAATACTGTGTACTAAATTGGGTATTGTTATACATACAACCCTTTTGGTTGAACGAAACGCCATAACCGTAATAATGTTTCTTAAACGTGTGACACTTCCCTAAAAATTGGAACTATTATCATTAGATCAATTACTGTTATAATATTTAACATCAACATCATGATCAACCTCAGGTTAATCATTCTCCCAAAGTTATTTTCAATATCAAATTGACGGCCATCATCATCATCATCATTGTCATAAATCATCATCATCACTATTATCATCTAATTTTGCATTTGTACTCTACCTGTAAAATAGTCAATACCATCAAAAACGAAATGATATAAATACACGCCTTGCTATACCAACACATGTTCAAGATCATCTTAACTAAAATATTGACTATCATTGATTTTGATTGGTTGTCCTTCAAGGCGAAATGCAAAAAATCATTTGAATGTTTATGGTTGAACGACAAATTAATACGCCACTTCACTTCGATTGGAGAACAGGCAACAAAGTCCATTCGGAAGGTTGTTGCTACGGGAAACGAACATAAATATCAACCATCAACAGGTGACCAAACGAATTAAGAAGATAAATATATGCGTGGTACACACTGACACTTTATAAATACCATTATTCCAGTGTTAACATAAACCTAGGTTTAGTTAAATGAAAATGTGTAAAGAGCTAAATAACTAATATTTTGTAAACCCACTTGAAATATAATAATAATAATAATAATAATACGAACATTTATATACCGCAGCTACTATAAATATATACTGTACTGCGCTTAAATAACATCTAAATTATTATTACCCATCGTCATCAGGTACATTTCAAACCAACACAATGATATTGCGTACTTTCTCAACTCCCCGGGGAGCATACTAGCGGAGCTGCCACTGATGATGGCGCTACCAGCTAATTAACACCCGACCATGGTACCCATTTATACACCTGGGTAGAGAGCAGCAATTGTGGATTAATTGTCTTGCTGAAGGACAAACGGAATGAGCAGGGTTCGAACCAAACCATGTCATAGCCATCTCAAATTATGACTTTCCAATTATAATGCTATTGTAGTAAAACATTCGTCAACTCAATTGCACAATTTGTCATTCGAAAAACACTCCCCGTCTAAAGAAAATATGAACAAATACTTACCAAAGTCTTCTGCGCTTAGTGGTGCTGCTGCCGAAAAGTTGAAGTTAGGTGTCAAGTCTGAAGAAATAATACAATAGTTAACAATGAATAGTAGTCTTATTTATGAACAAAATACTAAATTGTAAATGAATGATATAATAACAAAATACAAAACGAATACAAAAATGAAATAATTATGCGACAAAAAAAAAAATTAAAAAAGAAGGGGAGAGTGCAGTAACCGTGAGGAGGAGAAAAGTAAAACGGGGGAAACAAAATAATATTAGTCCAACTTCCTTGATAAACTAACTTCTTTTACAGAATAGTATTTTAATGCAGTAATAATACCCTAATAATTACTTTCAAAGAAATAATTTGAATGAAATGGATTATAGACTCAAGACTATCCAATACTTTCTCCAGACATCGAGCAATGCCATGACATGCCATATCAAATTTCTGAGATGTTGCTAATTTCTTCGGCCATGAGGTTGGACATCTAACATCGGTATTGTAGTAGAACGGTTTGGGTAATTAATTACAGTTAAGTCACAGTTTTGTTCGCTTATGAACCTTTCGTGTATGTATAAATCCGGCCTTTGCTCCGCAACCAGATACCATGTGTCAAGTAAAAAATGTATTTTTTTTATTTTTTAAATTCTATTTATTGATCCATAATCAAACAATATCATAACATCATAAACATCAGAACAATGTTGATCATTCACATGAATGACCTAATCATCCATTCATCATATAATAATATAATCATAATCCTCTAAATCACATGTAAATGTAAAATTAACCTCACAATAGTAAGGATCATCTTTAAAGTCAAACATCTCTAAAAAATGTATTATGATGACGGTTTTAAACTACGATAATTAACGACCGTTTGCGAGGTTTAAGGGAACTATTCTCGAGGCACTGCTTAAAATAATACCAAACTCGACTGACATAAAATGAAACTACAGTCAAATCTTAGTGGCCACCTGTCAATAGCAGCCAACGTGCCTATGGTGACCACCAAATGTGATTCCCTGCAGAAAACACCGTGTTAATGAACCTGTATTTAGGTATTGAGATTACCTGTCCACAGTAGCCACTTTTCCTGTTTCCCTTTGGTGATCACTATACACAGGTCTGACTGTAAATTAAATCAACCTACCCGTTTCGCACCATGTTCCAGAGTTTCTCAAGATTTGTCCAAATATAATTCATTGTTTTATTATACTAGACAACGTGCTAATGAACAACTATTTAGTGGAGTTAATTTCGTGATTAGATAATACAAAATAAGGGTTGTAATGAAATAAAACTCCACATAAGATCAACTTACCGGTTTCGCACCGTGGTCCCGTCCATCCGAAGGCGCACACGCAGCGGAAGTTCACCGGAAGGACATTCTCACAAGTGCCTCCATTCAGACAGTTAATACCCACACAATAATCTGGCGGGATGAAGATCAAGATAAACTATCAAAATGGCAGTTTGAATTATTTTATTATCACGAAATAATTGTTATTGTATCGCATTTTATACACATTCAGGCGCCGAATTCTGGCACAACGATCTGGCGGGATAAAAATCGAAGTATGCAGTTTGCATTTTTTTATTTTCACGAATTAATGGTTATCGCATAGCATTTCATACATAATAGCTATTAATACCGGCACCAGGATGAAGTTCTAGGTACAGTGGCGTAGCGTGGTCGGACTGATTGGGGGGGGGGGGGGGGGGGGTGGGTGGCACGCACAATTATTGGGGGCACACATTATGATTTCTTTGTTTGTCAAAAACATGTCCCCTTATGTTTTCAATAATTTGTTCGCATAATTGGGGATGAGGGGGGGGGGGGGGGGGGGGGGGGCAAAGGCCCCCGTGCCCATCGTCGCTACACCACTGTCCATGAATCAAATCAAATGCCGGCAGTATAAAACAATACATGACAAGTTAGTGAATGAAGAGACACAATAATCGAATTTATATTCAGTAAAGATAAATCATGCAAAACACTATAAAATGAAACACAAGATATGAAGGGATCCCAGAGTGAGTGCACCCAGCTTAGAGTTGGACACACTCCAAATACATTATAATTATGAAAGTCTATGAAAGTCTTTAATCTAGGGTCCCGTTGCAGAAATAAATGCAATCGATTGTAAGTTGCAATTAATTGTAAGTCGGTTAATTTGCACATTTGAACCAATCAGATATGCGCATTTAGTAACATGATCTAACTTGCATTTAATTGCAACTTTACAATCGATTGCCTATGTTTGTACAACGTGGTCTAGGTATTTTAAGAGCTATGGCCTGTTCCAGATGCAGACAATTATTTTCAATATGCACGATATGAATGCTGGTGATGTTGTTGCTCTTCCCTGGGGTCCACTCAGCTTCTACACATGTGGTGGAGTTACGCAATTGGAGTAGAGTGCTCGTACTGATTGGAGGGGGGGGGGGGGGGGGGTGGCCTGCGATTTTATTAGGCACACCGTATGCATTTCTGTATTAATTTGTATTTTCCCCTTATGTTTTTTTTCCCTTAAATTATTGGGGGGCAACTTAATCTTATTCGACGAGCTAACAATTCGATTTTCCCAGTTTAACATGCCTTATCGGAAGATAAGGTAATAATTAAGAGGTAGGTTCATCAAAAGTTCTTCACTCAACCTATTTCTATATAGTGACTTAATTTCTGAAAATATAATTGTACTTTTCAGAATATTTTGGGCTGAATCACCCCAAGACCCCCTCCAAACATACACCAGTGGGTCCCGCTGGAGACCAACACTCTTCCAATATAGAATATTCAACGTGGTGTCATAAACACTCTGCAAAGAAGACATTCAACAAAAACCTTTACACATTTATTGTATTTCGCGCGGCGCTGCATGGTCATTACGGAGTGAAACAAAATAACAACAAAAACAATTTGTTTGTTACTGTATAATATAGATCACTGAACACATTTATGAACATTATATACGCATACGCAGAAAATTGGTACATTTTAACATGTTCACGCGCTGGTCATTATAGTGAAGAAAGAAACGACACAATATAATACATTATAATTATCAATATTACAGTTAGCATAATAATTATGAGTTAAAGTCAGTATATTCGTATTTACATATAACCAAATAAACCATGGTTCAGTTCTTCAATAATTTTGTTTTACTGTAGAACCATGGGCTTGGTGTATTTCAACTAATCGTGATCTATTAACTTTGTAAAATCCAACCAAAATCACTGGAGGCTTTCATTTTTCTCTTGTACATTGTTGTTTGAATGAAGGTAAATGGAGATTGACATGATTTATGATTTGTCAAGCGTCTTCATTGAATTGAAAAGCTTTAGGAACGCTTTTTGGTTGTAGTAAAAATCAATGGACTGAAGTTGATAAAATTTGACATTGATTTTCACTTCTTTTACAGTGTTGTTTTGTGTGTCTATCATTAAGTATCATATATCACTCAGAAGAACCTTACAATGATATTGGTGAATGATTAACGTCTCAAATACCATTTTTAGTAAAATCTTCTGAAGTTGATGGATCTGTTTGATACTTACCTGCTCATTACTTACCTGGAAGACACTAAACTGAGAGCAATGATTCACACAAGGAATGATGTAGTGTATTGAAGTCTAGTCTCTCACCTAAGCTGCAACTACGATAGTTAAAGTCTCAATAATGTTTAAAATCGAAATATAGACGCGTTACGTAAGCAACAAATCTCTACGAATTCAATTATCTTTGGAGTTTTAACAAATACATACCATTGAAAACGGTATACTGTATTTTAATCTATTACTAATCGGTACAATACGAATTTTACTTTTTGTAAAAAAAAAAAAAAAAAAAATGAATTCCACATTATACATAGCTTATTTACTTTCCAATTACTCTATACTCGATGTCGTGTTATTCAGAAAAAAATATCGCCGGTACGTAATGTCACCGACGGTATGTTCTATCAGCTTATGAAATTCATGAAATAATGATGTTATACGTTCGCGTTGCCCATATCCTATGAGCAGTGGCGTTACGTAGTTGGACTGATTTTTTTTTTTTTTTTTGGGGGGGGGGGGGGGGGGGGGTACACCTTATGTTTCTCTTTGTTTTTGTTTAAGTCCTCTTATGTTTCCTATTGTTTTTTCTTAACATTAATATTATTATTATTATTATTATTATTATTATTATTATTTTTTTTTGGGGCGGGGGGGATGTGCCCCCCTTCGCTACGCCATTGTCTATGAGGGTTATACAATTCCATCCGCAACAGGCATCTCTGGAGTTCTGAAAGATGGTTGGTTAACCCGCTCCGTCCTGCATAACGCCATCACATATGCAGTTGATATGCACCAGCTTCCCGTAGGCAATGGGGAGAACATAATGAACAGAGCTACAGCGCCAGGAAACATGTCGAATCTGGAATGGGGAGACAAAAAAGAAATACAATATTAAAAAAAGTTATCAAATTCATAAGATTATTAATTATTTGGGAAATCCGGGCCCTAAGTCATGAAACCAAACTAGCTTAGTTACATTATATGTCTAGTTGAGATGATAGCTGGCTAAGTATGCATCAGGTACTCTTTTAGCTGCCAACTAATTGTTATATTAGTGGTAATAAATGCTTACCAAGATAACCATATTTAATGACTAAGAAAACGATTGGTTGTTTAGCCCTATGATATATGGGCCCCGTTGCAATTGTATAGTCAGACAATTTGCACGTTTCAACCAATCAGATTTGCGCATTTAGAACACATGATCTGACTTACAATTATTTTAAACTTACAATCGATTGCAACGGGACCCTAGACGTAAACTATAACCAAGAGTGGTTTTATGAATATGAAACCTGGATAATATATCCCAATAAAAATTGTATTAAATGGATCTAACAACTTTGTTGGCATGCACAAAACCGACGAAGGGTTGATAAAATGTATATTTCTGTAATGTGATATGTCCACTGAGTGATGTGTCAACTCTCCATGGTAAATGAATATCATATGACCGGGAACTGAGCGATACTGCAACATGATATTTGCTTACCCATTGCACTGATTTTGTACAATTTTTAGTTTCTCTAGTGGAAAATATAAAATCCACACATTTCAATTGTTAATATATTTTCAAAGAAAGAGAAATTCTGAAAACCAAAAACTGTTCCATGCTTGTATTGGCGCTACAAATACAACGAGGTATGTGGTAACTGCTGGCGTTCTAAGTATTTTTTGTTTTAATTGTTATTTTGACAATGTTACTAGATCCCTTTAAACATCTCGAATGAACTTTACATTTGATCTTTTTGTATATTCTTATAACATGCATATTGCCACATATATATATATATATACTTAAATTGAGAACCTCTTAAACAAATAATTAGATGTGATCACATCCATTCTCAGCAAAGTTGACGAATGAGAAAATGGTGTTGTCACATATCACCGGATAGCGTAAACGGAAGCCCGACGGGTAGACAATTTGCGATATCAAATTATCCGGTGGTAAAAGTCGCCTTTATAGCTTCATGTTCATGCACAAAACATTCCGCCGGAAAGAACATCGTACATCGCCTGACAAGGAACGCATTCGCCAAACAAGAAACGGACAAGAAACGCAACGAACGGATTGATTATTTAGCACTCCGTCGGGCGTCCGTTAACGCTATCCGGTGATATGTGACAAGGGCTTTGGGACCAACACTCTTCCAATACAGAATATCCAACGTGGTGTGCCATTAACAATAGCCGTACACCTGATTAAACAAAATAGTACATTAGAGTACAGTACTTGTATTTCGCTGCGTGATTGATTTGGGTGTGGGATATGAGGGGGGGGGGGGGGGGGGGCGGCGTACGAATGTTGGGGGCACACACTCGCGCGCTGGCTGGTCATTATAGTGAAGAAAGAAACGAACAAAAACAAACAAAAAAGATGCCAATTTCAGGATCACAATACGGAGTGTTTTCAATCTCGTACATCAACAGCTTTGGAGATCTTACCTAAAAGAATAATAGAATGCACTCAGAATACAATTCAGATTTTAATTAAATTTCCATCTTGCATATACATTACATGTATAAAGAACCGTCTGAATCTATGTGTTTATACATCCGTTAGCTGCGTCTATTTGCACATATGATGCTGCCTTTTTGTTTGTTAATATCTGTACTAAAATGTGGTAGAATAAAATTAAATAACTTTTCGCACTGCCTATCCATTTTCAGTATGTTAAAATTGTTTAGTTAAATTTGATTGATCATTGCATAGTTATTTTATTTGATTTCCCATATTTCGAAATCAGAATTCTTTGAACAAGTAAACAATCAGCAATCAATTTATTAATAAATAATACACAATATGAAATACATAGAAGTATAATAACAATATACATAAAATAATCAATCATAACTGTTAGTTTGTAATGATAACTTACTAGTTTTGCTTAATTACTAACAACGTTTTTGACCGAAACTGTACTATGCCTTTAATTGACGAACATTAAATGGATCATGGAGATGAATACCGAATAAAAAAGAGTAGCGCGCTGCATGGTCATTATAGTGACCAAGAAAGAAAACACGACAACAAATAAAACAAAATAATCAAATTATAGAGTCAAAATCATCATAATTATAGGTTTACTTAATATTAAACATTACATGAAATATTGTATAGCTGAAAACAAATCGTAGATATTTAATGAATTATACATTATAACAAAAGTAAAAATGTAATCATAATATTTCTCACTTGAAGTGGCTGAAAGAAAATCACATGAAAAGATTACTCGTATATACCTGTCCATTTATTGTTAAGATTAGATTTCTGTTCCTTTCACATGACTGTTGATAAGTCAGACTATTGTACTAATATTGTGATCACAGTGAATACAACTCGAACATAATTATGTAAATATGTCCCCAGACAAATTATTTATGGGAAAATCTACCCGTACGTAGAAAGAATAATGTGAAATTGTAATTTCCTAAACATTTAAGGACTAAAATAATTGAATTATTTGCTCAATTAGATGGATGGTTATCAAACTTATACAAACTAACCTGAATGTTAGCTAACGAATGACATGTACTACAGGTCAGTAGCCAGGATTTTTTCAAGGGGGGGGGGGGGGGGGGTGTCCGTCGCCAAATATTTTCGAGACCGAGACCGAGATTATAGGTTAAGTTATTTAAGCGAGGGGGGGGGGGGGTTGTCAACATGACCGATCGTTGCCCGAGACCAATACAAAAGTGGACCCTTCTGATTTTTTTTTTTTTGGGGGGGGGGGGCGGGGGTGGGGGTGGGGGGTGGGGTTGTACGCACTCAAGTCACCCCTCCTGGCTACGGGCCTTTACTATTATAATAATACTTGCGTGTTGTCCCACTCATTCGAATGTATGTATTCAAGTTCTCTTGACATCTCCGGACGATTGTTTAACTGCACCATCCCGTAGGCGTAGGCGATGGGGTAGACACATGTATAATCTAAATAGGGGTGGGAGAGATGGGAAGGGAAAGAAAAGAAATACAATATTAATCAAGGTTATCAATTAATAGGAGCATGACTCAAATTAGGAATGACTGATTGATATCTCCAAATCACAATTTCATTTGTAGATACTTATATGCTCTAGAAATCAACTTTTTACTGGATAGTTTATTTATTAGCCATTTGGTATGTTAACTATTAAAGTCATTTGAAAACAAAAAGAAAATATATTCTTTTGTTACAATAAGGCAAAACATGTACAGAAAAATGTAAAGCTCCAAGTGGTTTTGATTGAATTTGACAAAGTTAATGGATCACTTTAATACTGAAATACACATTTTGATGCAATTGATTGGGTCAATTGGGAGCCAAATTAAACGAGAAGTTCTCTTACACTAGGTAAACATCATATAAAATTGATTGTATAATTATGATTATCTGCTACAAAAAACAATAACAATACCGTCAGTACATACAGTGGCGTAACGTGGTCGGACTAATTGGGTGGGGGGGGGCGCTCAAATTATTGGGGACACACTTATAAACGTGTTTATTTGGTTGTTTAAAATGTTGTCTTTATTTTGTTTGTTTTTGTTAAGTTATTTGGGGGCACGTGCCCAATCTCCGTGCCCCCCCCCCCCTCCAATGGCCCGTGTTACGCCACTGAGTACAGAAATAGGTCCTAATTAAGACCAATCAATACTCTTCCAATATAGAACATTCGATTTGGTAAACAGACAGCTTAAATCTTCGACGTAGACTTAAGATATATATTTAAATCATCAAATTTAAACAGAATATCTCGGAGGTAATGTATTGTATTTTTTTGCGCCACGCTGCATGGTCATTACGGAGTCATTACAATGAAAAACAGAATAGTGAAACGTTATCATTCCAAACTAAATTCTAAGCTTGCGCGGCGCTGCCTGGTCATTATTATGAAGAGCAAAATTGTGAAACATAATCAAACGCAACTAAATCATGAGCTGCAACAACGTCAGTTGAGAAAGAGAATGGTGTTAAGTAATTTGTTAAATACTTATATATACTCTCACCCAACGAAATTAAAACAGAGTCACTTCACTTTTTCGCGTCGCGCTGCTGGTCATTATAGCTTGCAGTGGGTGTTAAATAAAACTCTTGACACTTTTGATCGTGAATAATCGTGGAAATGTAACTTTATGTTGGGTGTGGTCGCGTTGCGTAATTCACACTAGATTTCACACACATTTTGCAATCTCCTTTGAACAATATTGATTAATTAGATGCAAATTATTACGACTTTTGCAACGCGACCACATCCAACAGAAATTTACATTTTTAAAAAGCTATCGTTTGCTTCAGTATAGATTAAATCCATGCAGTAATTGTTGAATTATTCACAGTCAAAAGTGTCAAGAGGTTTATTTTACACCCAGTACAATAACAAACTAAAGTGTGAAACATCAAACGCAACTAAAAAACAAATGAACCTCTGAGCTGCTGCATGGTCATTATAGTGAAGAAAGACATATTTGAACATTATCAAACATAGATAAATAAGAAATTACAAATAATGATGTTTGTAAAAAAAAAAACAACAAGTGAAATGGGAACCAATGCAAACAACTTTGGCTTTTTCCTGTATTGATAATTAAAAAAAAAAAAATAATAATACAAGTTTAGTAAATGAGTACATAAATAATAACAATAGCATCGCTTTGAACAGTGTTCCTCCTTGGCTCCTCCAAATGAAAATAAATACATGGGCTGAAACAAAAAATATTCGCCAGGACTCGAATCCGTGTCTCCCGGTTTTGAACGCAGACGCCTTCACCACTAGACAAAGGATGCCTCGTGAATGAAGACAGACATTTATGTTTTGCTTAATTGATTCATGGGGAGGAAGTAACAAATAATGCATGCAAGCTGCATTATATTATATTACAATAACCCCGTTGTAGAAAGAGATACATCGATTGTAAGTTACAATTCATTGTAAGTCAGATCATGTGTTCTGAATGCTCAAATCTGATTGGTTGAAACGCGCAAATTTCTGACTTACAATCAATTGTAACTTACAATCGATTGTATCTCTTTCTGCAACGGGGCTACGATCGTATAAATAGAACAAATAGAACATTCGTGAACATTTTAATTGAATAGCACTGAAATGAATATAAACAGAAACAACAACAACAAATCGTGCAGTGGCCAGGTGGCTGGTAATTAAAGGAATGATAAAGAAAGAAACGCAATATAAAAAATGGAAACAATACAAATTATAAGATTAGGATGAGTAGTAATTACAAATCAATATCAGTCCGCTTTAAATAATGCGCACTACTTCCAACGTTTTAGAAGTCATTATGATAAGATAGATATCACATTCATATAGAATAATGGATTTAATCATGTTTCCCAATTCTTTACAAAAGCCATGTAGAAAGATCGTGTAGAAAGATCGCTATTATGTTGATATAATTATTTGATGAAATTAAATTAAGAAGTCCATTCACATTTGTGTATAATGTAAAAATGTTGTAATTAATATTATTGTTATCATAGCAAAGACGACTCTGAACATATTGACTAAATGCCCCTCCCAAAAAGAAACATTTTAAAATATAAATTATGTTTACAGTACCATCAATTTACATAATAATTCAGAGGGGAGGAAATGTTATCCATTGCGGATAGAGATAAATATTTCTGGCAAAATCAATTTTATTGTCATGAATGTACAGATGGATGTTATTCCAACTGTAATAAGGTGTCCAGAATTGGTTTCCCGCCACCAACATACTAAATACAGTCAAACTTGTGTTTAGTGACCACTTATCAAGTGAAACAAGAAAAGTGACCACTGTATCCAGGTGACCTCTATTGACAGGTTCCATAACATTGTTTTCTCTGCCTGGGATCATTTTTGGTGGCCACTATTTGCAGATTTGCTGCTATATAAAGGTGGCAACAAGACAGGTTTATACTGTGCTAATGTAAGTACACTTGCGTGCTGCCCCGATCCTTGGTTGAAATGCATAGTTCTCCCAGTTGGGTTGGCTGATTGCTGTTAATTCGTTCCCTTCCAGATAGTGTCATTCCCATTGAGTCAGTGAACGGTCCATCAGATCCCCGGTGGCAGTGGCTGAGATCAGTGTTTGGGTGATCAATGTGCACAGTCTGGAGGGGGAGGAAGAAAATGAAATGAAACAAACATTAAATACACATTCGTCTAAAGTTATCACAGTATACTGACATTTTTCCTTTCTTTCTAGGAATGACTGACCAATATTGTCCAATTCGGTTTTGAATTATTGTCAATAATTGATCGTGTTGTCACATATCACCGGATAGCGTAAATGTATGCCAGACGGATATACAATTTCCGAAATCAAATTATCCGGTGGTGAAGTCGTCTCCATAGCTTCATGCACAAAACATTCCGCCGGATAGAACAGCGTACATCGTCTAACATGGAACGCATTCACCGAACAAGAAACGGACAAAAAACGCATATGAACACGGACTAAAAGTTGGCTTTCGCCGGGCGTCCGTTAACGCTATCCGGTGATATGTGACAAGGCTTTAAACTCGAGTTTTGAAAAATAAAAAAATGAGACTTAACATACTTTAAGGGATCTAGTAACTTCGCTGACATGTGTAAAAACAAAAGAAGGAGTAATAAAATGTGTATGTCCATAATATGAAATGTCCACTGGGTGTTGTGTGAAAATTACATTGCAAATGATCGTCAGATGACAGAGTATTTAATGAGCTAAAAATGCAAAATTATATTTGGTTAATCAACGAAATGACTATTCTGAATCTATAATAATATTTTTAAAAAGATAGTTTGTTAAAATTTTGTATCAATTTACCAGGTTAAAAGACAAATCACCCTATTACATCACACATCTAATTAAATAACTTTGATTGTGTGGAACCAAAATACATTTTCTATTTGGTTTGTAAACATCGAGTACAAAATCGAAAGACAATAAAGGGTCTGCAGGTGCTAGACTAATAAAACTGTCTTAATGGTCTTTTATTGCACATGTGTGATGTATGATTTGTCTTTTAACCTGGTAAATTGATACAAATTTACTATCTTTTAAAAAATATTATTATAGATTCAGAATAGTATTGCATCACTGTGAACTTTCACCAACTTTGTGGTTTATGTAATGTTTTATTTAATTTGAAGATGCCTGCAAAAAGGGACACTATCTTTAAAGATGATTTAAGATAATTATCACGCAACTGTCAATAGTAGTAACAAGTCAATAGTAGTAACATTGATTTATACTGCTTGGTATGGTTGATGAACAGGTATATATATATATTTTGTTGTCTCGTCTTTACTTCCACTTTTGTTATGTTTTCTCTCGCAGCTGCTGGTATCCCCATAATTCCTGTATAATACTGTCTTTATGACGGTCTTATATATATATACGGAATATAATTTGTGGAAATCTTAATAAATGAAATGAAATGAAATATAAAATAATCTCGCCAATTTCGAATTTAGGCTTGCAAAAGGAGGACAGTATATATTGATTTTTGATTTATAATAATAATAATAATAATGATTGTCAATTTTTATATAGCGTTTTACCAGTGATTGATTTAAATATAAATATATGAATATGGATAGCTATCATATATTGCAATATCTCATGAAAATAAAAATACAGATTATCGAGAACAACCAGGTTTCAAATAATATATATATATATTTATACACAATATGGATTTCAAGAATATAAGAAGAAGGTTAGGCAAGCAATGAGCGGGAACTTTATTCGGACCAACTACAGTATATACCTTCCAAGATAGAATATTACACGTGTGTACCATCAACGTTCTTGGACTTATTTTGAAATCATAATTTCAGAACTTGACACACAGTGGCGTAGCGTGGTCAGACTGATTTGGGGCACATCTTGGCCCCGTTGCAGAAAGAGATCCTTAATCGATTGTAAGTTACAGTATTGAATGTAAGTCAGAAAACTGTGTGTTTCAACCAATCAGATTTGCGCATCTAGAACACATGATCTGACTTACAATCAAGTGTAACTTACAATCGATTGTATCTCTTTCTGCAACGGGGCCATATGTTTGTCACCCCCACCCTGTAGCTACGCCACCCAGTTGCGACGCTGCATGGTCATTAAAGTGAAGAAAGAGTAATTGGACATTATCAAACACAGTTGAATTATGATTTTAAACAATAGCTGTACTGAAATCAATAATTGAAAACATAACTAGAAAATTCATGATAAGTTTCATTTAGGTATATTGAAATTAATATGTACATTAGTACATGAACCAAAAGAAACAAAATCGCGCACTGGCTGGTCATTACGGGAATGAAAGAAACGAAACAACAAAAATGAAACGAGTCAAAATTATACGGTTTGATTATGTTAGTGTTTTTGAATAGGTAAACAATTCGCATGTTTCGGAGGTCTCACCTAAAAAAGGGAAATAAAACAGATTGCACATCAAAAGGATACCGAACCCAAGCTCCAACGTCCTGGGGAAATAAATGTCATGTAAATGGAGGGGACTGTAGAATTTACAAAGCAAAATGAATATGGCGAATGCAAAGCTTTGGCGGGAAATGTATCGTAATCTGCTATTTCAGCAATTCAAATTTGAAATTTCTGCAATTAACGGTTTTGAGGTTCAGATTTTTGACATCTAAAATCTTTCCCGTCCTAATATTTATCGATAGGCTGGTCCATAAGTATAGTATCCGGAAGAAATCGCGCACTGAAAACCCGTTAATTGCAGAAATATCAAATTTAAATTGCTGAAATAGCAGATTACGATGCATTTTCCGCCAACGCTTTGCACATTTTGAAGTTCCACGCGAAACGGAGCCGAATTATACAAGTACATCCCTAACTTGGTCCGCATCATTTCGTTTCTTACTACTCCCTTCCGGATGTCAAACGGATATGAAACGGAAGGAGAAACGGTGTAGTGGGACTACACCAAAACACATAATACATCAAACTACGGGATCAGCATATCAAATATATATATACATTGTATATAAGAAAAAAAGATAATATTGGTTATAACTGGTTGTCAGTAAAGGAATGAGGTTGGGCGAAGCTAGATTGTTATAAAGTTATGATATGATGATGATGACGTTGACGGTGCAGGAGATTGCGAAAATGATGACCATTACGCGGACGTTACTACGGCGTCTGTTGATGATGATAAGTATAAGGACGATTGCGATAATAACAAGGAATAACAACGTTATAAGAACAATGGAAAGGGAACAATAAAATCAACAAAATTGACTCTGAATGTCGTTTAACATGTTTAACATAAAAGCAAATGAACGCAAATTCATTACAATTAGTGTATTTTATTTTTGTAATTATGATAATGTATACAAATTCAAAAACGTTTATATATTTTATCATAATGCATCATTATTTTGAAATAAAAACAAAAAATGAGCAAATACCAGTGGTCTTCGCAGGGAATCAAATCCCGAGGTTTCCTCTACTTTGAAATATATTTATTTGTCATTTGATCTTCGAGATTGCAACTCAACAACAAAAATTCAATTTCTCAACACATTATCATGATTGTTGGTAGATTAAATCATAAAATCCTCGCCTATAATATTATGCGCTGAATGAAATCAATTCTTGCACCATATAATGTCTGACTTACCTTCTTTATAATACTTAATTACTTACTTACCGTTTACTTAATTATTCAGCACTGATATTGCACCATTCATTCCGAGGCGCAGGATTCTATCCGTTATACTTACCCTGCCACTCGAAGATCCTATCCCTGGAGCATGGTTAGTGTTGGAGAAGCATGCATATTCATGCATGTTGGTGGGGCAAGATTCGCTAGCCAAAATTCGAATTATATTAGTGTCTTTAGAAAATTGACATTATGTAGCATACATTTTTGGCGGGAAAAGGGATAAACAGCCCACCTTATCTACCCCAAAATTCTTCCTTTTCGTTAATACCATATCCCGATCCATCGAAGTTGGTTGCGCGAATCCTCTTTTTCAAACCTCCTCTGCCACGGTTGATGTCTTATTTTTAATAATCATTTTGTATCATCACACAACTTTCTGCCAATGGCGAGCAAATTTGAGCACTGCGTCGATGGTCTCTGCCAGATCCTCGATTGCGCACATTTCATCATTACCATGGATTAAAATTGAGCAGGTGGTCCATGGTATAACATGTCTTGACCGCACTCACAATCTGCTACCCTTTCGAAATATCCCCATTTCAGCATGTTGAACTTGCATCTGCCCATGTCCAGTGATGTCTGTCCAAAGTCTATTCAGGCTACGCCAAGTCAAGTAGGGTTGGTTGAATCCTGCTGGTAGTCTGCTGGTCGTCTTCTGACAACTTCTTTAGTTTCTCTTCCCGTATTGACCTTTTGGAAAATCAGGTAGTGTTATATTTAAATCTTAACCTTGATCCTATATTCTTATTTGTTTTTACCGCGTCTACATTAACGGCCTCAGCCCTCTGCTAATGTCCAAGCTATCTTTAATAACTACATTTTCCAGATTGTCTCTGAAATGTCACCAATTTCAAGCTCCTTCCCCATTTCATCGATTCGTTTCCTTACATTTTTATTTAAAGGTCAAAATCTTTCATGAATTTAGGCACACTGGGTGGAATTGTGAAACTTTATCAGCAATACGGAAGCACCGTGAGTTTAATTCAGCAATCTATCCCACACATGCCAACTAAGAGGCAATAAGTACGCTCTTATTGGTCTTTAAAAAAAAAGAAACCCCCAGTTGCGGCTCGAACCCACAGCCTCTCTGCCTTGAGACCAATCATGCTCTACCTATGAACCACATTTGAAATGACTGGGCAAATCCATAATATACCATGCAGTATCTGTCATACGATATCTGCTGGATGTGTAACAAATTGCTGTAACATTTTCCATCTTTAATCCATGATTTTCAAAGTCGTTCTTCATCAAATCGTTTTATTCCACAATCCGATTCCTGACGAGAAGATGAAGTCAAACGAAACTTGCAATATTTCCAATTTGTTTTGGTAAATGTATCCCATACTAGCAAATCATACCAATAAATGTTCTAAATCACTTATTTGATACATCAATGCGCCGTTCTATCGAAAACCGTAAGATAATTCTTGCTAAAACGTGAATGTTGGATAGAACAGTCCCTCGCTGTGCCAGTTAGACAAACACGTACTAAAGTTATCATTGCGCCAACCTTTCCAGTTATCTGAAATGAGTTTGACTTTGCCTAACGACAATGATACATCCTTCTGTTTATCTTCCAAACGAAAACAATGATTCCCTGGTTTCCTTTTCAGCGGTGGTAGATCAATGAGCGATATGAAATGTAATTATTATTTAGAGATAAATGTGCATCGGAGCTAAAGCTCATTACGAAATGCACACGTTTTTTGCTTTTGCGCATGTGCGCCAAAGTAAAGCATCTCATACGTTTTAATTCGTTCGATACATAATGGAATTTCTCTTATGCACGTCTCATATAATTCTAGCTTCTGACGCATTAAGATACCTTGAATAAATTAGCTTATACTCACTGCTCTTATCATCATGGCTGGTATTCTAATGAATTAATCAACTAAAACCAGACTAAAAAGTAAAAAGACAGAAATTACCAGTAACTTGTTAAACCTTTTCAAACCTGTGTAATTTGAATAGCCCATTCATTCTTGACAGGCGCCTCTGTAGGTGAGCTTATTATCAAATCACAAATACATACACACACACACACACTTTTTTTCAAAGTAATTTGTATTCCTCCATATATAACATTTACATTTAAATATACATACTAAACAAAATATACATATACAATTATAATGAACGAAAATAGAAATGGTTATCTTACATACATATACAAATACAAATCAACTGTATATTCAATTTCCTGACTTCATAAAATAAACATAATGGAGGTTATTATAACTAAAGATAAAAGGAACTAAAACATGCTCCTTTACCCCCCTTCCCCCCCCCCCCCCATTTAGCCCAAGAAAAACCCCATCCCCACCCAACCACCGATCACACCACAGTCACACACATACCTCAGACACCCATTCCAGTATATCTGCTCGATTTCAACCTAAAGAGTAATTAACAATATAGAAAGCTGTCACATTCAGTTAAAAGAGTAGAGACCCAGAACCTTAATAATAATTAACAATTCCCTATAATTCTAACAAAATCAAATTAATCATAATACATGTATTTTACACACACACACACACACACACACACACACACACACACACACACACACACACACACACACACACACACACACACACACATACACACACACACACACACGCAGGCACACATACGCACACATACACACATGCACCCCGCCCCCAACACGCACACATGTTAACCCTTTGTTTTCAGGAACCCGATAGACCATATTCATGAAATTAGAAATCATATAAGAATCGTAATTATGCAGAAAGAACGGGTTAATTAATCAGATATAATGCAACCATACCAATGCAACGACATTAAGCTTTATAAAAGTGATATCCTGAATTCAATGAACCAACAAGGAAACGAAGGTTTGTCTTCCACAGTAGCTAGCATGTTATAAGCAGCAGCTGATGGTGTATTGATTATTCCCATGCTATTAGTGGTATCAATTGTCGTATGTATCTGTATGATTTTTTTTTTTTTTATCAATTATGACCGGCTATAATAGCAAACTCGGGCGTTTGTTGGCAGAAAATAAAATGCAGGTTTTTTATACTAATCGGCAGAGTGACAATATTGTGAAATCATCATGATTATTGTCACGTCAAGTATTTTTACTTAAAAAGCAAATGTATGCAAGACATACTTGCCGTCAAGGGTCGGTTTTTGCCATAGCCACTCACAATTATCATTAGTGTGTGTGTGTGGGGGGGGGGGGGGGGGGGCGCGCGCTTATGGTTGTGGGATACAGTCCCGATTGGTAAAGCGCTCGCTTCCAGCAGTGAGATCCCGAGTTCGAACCCAGCCCACTCTGTTTGTCCTGCAGCAAGACAATTAATCCACAATAATTGCTGCTCTCATCCAGGTGTATAAATGGGTGCCATAGTCTGGTGTTCATTAGTCTTTGCCCTTAATTGGCAGCATGGTACGTTCCCCGGGAGGTTGAGAATGTACGAAATATCAATGCGTGTGTTGGATCTGTACCTGATGACCATGGGTAATACAAATAATTTAAAGCTCGTTAGAGTTTGTATTTATAGTATCTGCGCTATATGAATGTTCCTATTATAGGTTTTCCCGCTCAATTTTACACTTTTTTCAATCGAATTCATTAAGGGTCATTCAAATTCACGCATTACCGCGTAATCGTTGGTATCGGTCTTCCAAATTCCGAATAAGTGCAATCGGATTCATGCATACGCATAAGCTTTCGTGAATAGACACAGAAGTTCATTTATGGGCATTCGAATTCGCGAATGTGCAGCCAACTCTCAACTGCCCTTTCGCGAATTCGAATGACCATTGATGAAAAGGTATGCTCTTTGTGCAAATTCACTTGCTCCTACGTGATTTTGAACGACTATTTACGAATTCGAATGATGCTTTGGTACGGCGATCGCAAATCGCGCGAATTCGTTTGCTCCTATTATCAATTGGATTGACACAATCGCGAAATTGAGCGGGAAAACCTATATTACTATTATTACTATATTACTATATTATTCGGGCAAGATCATCTCATAATGTCAGAGAAGTGGTTGGAGAGTTATTGTTATCCTTCTGTTTTTTTTTTCTTCTTTTCAGTTGACAATATTACAATATTATAACCGGGAAGATGATGTTTGGACAACAAGATATAACCTCCCCCCAAAAAAAAGAAAACAAAGAAGAACAACAAAAAGAAAAGACCCCCCCAAAAAACAACAACAAATGACTAGACACCTATCTTAATTAGCTTTGCTCTTTCATTGTGCAACTTTTGTATGCACTATTCAATTATTTTAGGCGTACGTGTATATGCTTAAAATACGATAATCAATTAACAATGGTTGGAGAAGCCCAATCAGATCGCGTTATTAACGACGAAGGGCAATAGTTTCGTTACGTTGGAGACTTGTGCCTTATACATAATGTGTAAGGACATTTTGACAATGCAGCTACTGAGTCTTTGAAATGTAAAGAAACTTTGAGACTACCAACTTTTATTTCTTGAGTGATCTACCGATTTATTTATTTTGATCAATGAACTAAATTATAATGAATTCAAACCTAACCAAAATTACCCCTTTTTTTTAGAAAAACGAAAATAGTTTTACTTCCCATGAGTTTCACACTTAAATTATAATTGTTATTACTTATCGTATTTTGTAATTGTCTGAGGGGTAAACTGCCTAACTCTAGACTTTGTTTGAATTATAGTTTGATTTTCTACATAATAATATTATAGCTTCTGACTAACACGAGCGTTGAAAACTTAGGGGTTCCAGGGACGAACACAGCGTAAGGATTTTCTATAGCTCAGCTGGTAGAGCACTGATCAAGAATCCGGAGGTCTCGGGTTCGAATCACGAATAAATGAATCCTCTTTATATGACTCATTCTTTATTCTTATTACATACTTCAGATCAGTTTCCCTATGTTTCGAATAACTGATAATGATAATGAAAACGAAATAATATTCACAATAAAAAGAGACAAAAAACGTATTTTCACTTCTACATGAATTTAATTGTAAACGTATACGCTATTTACACTTTGGCATCCATTATATAAACATCTTCTTTTTTTTCCTCCAAATAAGTGTACAATTCCTTTCAGGAAATCAATTTTACATAATATCTATAAAAACATATTTAATTCATCCATAAAGCCCCAGGACAAAGCAATGCTGTCAAATTACACCTATAATAAATATAGTAAGCTCACAATAACATTGAGGGTTTTTGTTTGTTTATAAATAAATATATGTATAAACTCTGTCAACCGTTTTTAATAGTCTCTGTCATGCTCTTTGAAAATCATGATGATCGGTAATACAACTAGCATTTCAAGAGTAAAACAAAACAATATGTTGCTTCTTCCAAAAGTTCTTGCTTAGTATCCATGCTATTGAAAATATTTTAAAAGCTACTATCGATACAATTTTACTCGAATTATTATTTCCACACGCTTTCATAACATTCTTATTCATTATATGAACCAATCCAATCATATTTATAAAATCCATCAAACGTATAATTAACATCGATAACATAACAAATGAAACGAGAGATCTGTATCGTCTTACTCGAACTATTAACATAACAAACCTTTTTACTAATATAACTCTTGCCCGTTAATAGAAAGATAACTTCAGGTCAATCTGAATTTTTAGTTTCCCAAAATATTAATGTTTTTACTAAAAGCTTATAACTATGATTTAACTATGGAAACAAATACAGGTTCAGTTAAACATCCGACAGATTCGACCCTTAACAATCTAAATCATTTTTTTATTATAAGTATTACTTCAATTCTTCTGTTATATAAATCAATCTCAATTCATACTGACCATTATAAATTGATAAGGCTTACCGATCACTTTGTTTTGGATGAAGTTTATCAAGTATTTAAAGAATCACATGGTAATAATGTTTTATTGTGATGTTTGACCATGTTTTTTTTTTCCATTTCAAGCTAATTGTACAAAATAAGAGACAAAATTAAATTTGAAGAATTTGTACAATGACCTGTACTCAACATTTCCTCTAATAACTTCGCATGGCATAGTATTGCAGCTTAATAGATGAAAAGTGCGAAAAAGGCACTGTACTATTTAAGTTGATGACGAAGACTGAATACCACGATAAGCGTCTTTTATTAAATTCAATTCATTAATAGTTTTCATCGTATTCTTCGTCGTATTCACCCTCCTCACCGTAGTACTCGCCATTCTCATCATAGTACTCATCATCTTCACCGTAATATTCCCCATTCTCGTCATAGTAGTCCCCATTCTCATCGTAATATTCGTCATCGTAATATTCCCCGTCCTCGTCGGCATATCCCTCGTTGATGGCTCCTTCAGGCGACGTCCTGTCGCCGATAGGACTCGAACCGTCGCCTTTCTTCCGCGGCGTTGGCGCGAGGAACTGTCCGTAGGTCTCCTCGTCGTCATCGGGGGCCCCCGGCAGCGACGGACTCCGCGGCAGCGGGCTACGAGATGTGGATGACTTTCGACCACCCCTCGCGCTTGTGGGCGTCTTCCGTCCTGGCGTTGTACGGCCTGGTGTGGTGCGACCGGGTGTGCGCGGGGCGGGGCTCTTGGGCAGGGTCGCCGCTACCTCATGCGCCGACTTCTTCTTCAGGTATGACGGTTCCTCCTCATCCAGTTCGGAGTAGTCCGTTTTCACGAAGCCGATCTTGGGCTTGGAGGGCGGCGGCCCGCCCATGGGTGGCTCGGTCGAGTTTCGACCTCTGCTCTCGCCGTCCGCCTGCTGGCGAGGACCGGCTGGCAGCGATTTCCCGTCAACGGAATCTTCGGCGCCCATCGGCTGCTTCTTCTTCCGTTTCTTCTTCTTCTTTGTGTTCCTGGTCCCTGTTCCACCCACCATCTTCGGCGGGCCATTGGCCAGGCCTGCTCCGCCAGCCGCTCGGGCCAGCTTGATACCTCGCATGGATAGGACCGACTGTATATTGAGGAGAGAAAGCAATGATTCATTTACATTCATGAGTTTATATATTTCTTAGCCGTGGGACACTATTCTAATTAATTATTTTTGTATCAGCATTTTGAACAGATGAAGAGGCTACCGATTAAATCAGGGAAGACATGTTACACGTTATGTTTCCCAACAATACGTTTTAATTTTACACAAGACTTGTTGAAACAAACTCCTTTTTACCATCCGGATTTTGTTATCCTCAAACCAAAATAAACTATTAATTCCTGTAACTATACATTTCAATGTATTTACGCTCTGCCAAAGTATGCTTAAATATCTCTGTAAAATGAATTACATTGACATGATACAAAATTATGTTCATGAATTGCTCTCTTACGTAAAGGGGACCACTAGGCAAAGAAAAACACATAATTATATGTTTTGGTACCGTTTTGTGATATCAAATAGATAACCAACATTTTGCAAAGGGTTGTGTAATTCATTAGCAGTGCAATTAATTACCATCACTTACGGAACCATAATTATATCATGGTTCCGCAGGCGCCAAACATTCACGTGTTCGTTTGGAGCTTGAATAAGTGACAAATAAAATTACAATTTTGAAATTAAGATTGTGAATAAAAAGTTCTCACCTGTCTCGATTTGGCCCTTCCCGTCCCGTAGTATTCATCTTCCTTTGCGAGAGCTATAAGAAGAAAATAAGAAGTATAGTTGAAAGTCACATACACTAAAAAAAACAATGTACTATAATTATAGTATATCAATATTTTGTGATTACTAATATTCATGAGTTATAATAAGATAAGCCTGCACAATATTCCAAACTAAGCATATTGCGCATGAAGCCGTTATCCGTTATTGTGACTTAGTATTAAAAAGACAAATAAAACACGCGTACATACTCGGGATTGCCACTCAAATAACTAACGATATACATTTTTACTTTGAAAAATACATTATTGAGATAACGTAAATGAAAGTCGTATACAGTTAAACGTCTTCATAATGAAAAAGTTTCCATTCATGCAGTGGTTTTGTAACTAATGACTAATTGTTTATAATAATTATTTTTTCAAAACTGTAATTATCGCCAACAACAGTTATAGGAACTTAGTGAATTTAACCTGCTTTACGTTGAATTGGACTTTTTGCATTATAGTTTGGTAACAAACTAATCACTAGTTGTTTATAACTATACAAGGTGCAAACAATAAAGTTAAAGAAACTTACATGAATCTGCTCTGACCGCTTCATCAAGCTCTTCAGCCTGTGTGGAAAATAATATAATTGAGTATGATTAAGGATGTTCATGCGCATATTATGAAGTTTTTTAAAAATCCAGCTCAGAATAATCGTAATCATCTAATGAAGTAGAATACAAAATAATCAAGTAATTAACATCATGGGATATGGTTATTAGGGTCCAGAAGTAGCGGAGGGAGGGGGAAGGGGGCAAAGGATCGAGGCCCTTAACCCTCAATAGCCCGGGGGTGGGGGGGGGGGGGGGGGGCTAAATTAGCCCCCCTCGACATTTTTCGCGATAATTCTGTAACGCAAACAAATCTTGCGCTGAAATTTCATCTTTTTTTTCTTCACATCTCGCGCACATTTTAAGACCCTACTTGCGAAAATCGGGGGTACGGTTGCAGAGATATAGCACATATTCGCGACCAACGTCACAAAAAATGGCGGTTTCCAATGATCTTGTGTGTACAATGTATGGGTTTTACAAGAAGTGTTGTCAGAAGAATTTTTGTTTCTGTTTTTCCTCAGATAACATCCCTTTTGGCCATCATCAACTATTCTAGATGAAAACAATGAAAACCAAAAGATTAAAAAAACAAAGAAATACATAAGAAATTAAAAACAAAGAAATATATAAGAATTCAGAATTTCAAGAAAAATTAGCATATTTGCATAATTAATTACAATTATAAATATGGCATTTCAATACATGTCATTAATTTGACTAAGCTATGTTTTAGATTATATTACAAGCTACAAACATGCCAAATTTGATTTCATTTTCTCCATAAATGCGGGGAAAACTAGAAAAAATGAGAATTCCTTGAAAAATGTGCATATTTGCATCATTAATTAGACAAAAAATAAGAATAACAATAGATATATAAATTTGACTATGCATTCTTGTAATATATATGATGGGACACAGACACGCCAAGTTTGGTCAAAATCGGTCAATAAATGGCCGAGATCTGAGGGGGGGGGGGGGGGGGGGGGGAAATTACCCCCCCCCCCCCACCCGGGCTATGCATTTTCAAAATAGCCCAGGCTATACATGTATAGGGTTAAAGAAGTCATCATTGTCTCCGTGGCCCCCGCTAGTCAAAAATTAATATTAAAGGAACACCGAACCCCAATGCCGAGTTCTATTTCATGTTGCTCCCCACCCCACGCCCATAAGTAATTTCTTAATTCCAAAATAGTAATAGTAATGTATAATTATGGATCACCAGCTTATCATAGTGCAATTGGTTAAGTATAATAATCATAATTTGATGAATGTTAGCGTACATTTGCCGACTACTTACCAAAATATATTCATCTTTGAGCATTTCGTTTGTTTGCGGGAAGTTTTGAATTATGTTATATAGTTCAGTTATGTGGATCGCCGGCTTATCGTAGTTTCATTTGTTATGTAGGTGTTGTTTTTATTTTGTCTGTACGTAATGAACTACTCACCCAAACATCATTATTCATTTTTGAGAATTTCAGGTGTTTGTGGGAGTTTAAAGTGTCATTGATGACGTATAATTTTATTTGGGGCAGTTGTTTTAATATTATTCTACATAACGAACTCACCCAAATATCATATTCATCTTTAATAATTTCTGGGGGCTTTAGCTTGATCTTGTATGCCTCTTCGAGCTGAAAAAAACAAAAGCACAACAAATATGATTTCATTAGAATGGAACATTTCAAGCGTTATTTCTACACAAAATCAACTGAGCACTTTAATATTTTAAAATGATACAGAATATTCACATTATTAGCAAATCCATCAAACCAACATTAATGTATGCGTGTATATATTAAGCGAGTTATTCAAGACATTATTACCCTTAGCAGATCCATAACATTGATATATTTCGTGTGGATAGTAGCCTAAGTGAGTTATTGTAAGACATACTATTTATTCCTTTATAATTTAAAAGATATCGAACATTTATTATACGGGCAAATAATTTCAAGTAATCAAAACAACTTACCTCTTTATTCAACCGTCTCTCGGACACGACTACCAATATTCCCTGTCAATTTGAAAATAGGAAAGTGGGTTGATTGGGTTAGATTTGATTCACGGTTATTCGAACCATGACTCAGAAATTCAAATACTGAAGTAAACGTTTTATTATAAATTTTGTTCATTGAGTGACTGGATATTATCTTACTTAAATAATCTAACTTGGGTCAAAATATAAACATTCATAGATCATCACGTTCTCAAGATCTCCTGGATGTACAGAATAAAAAGCATTACATAACATACACATATTCACTTTACCAGAGAGTTTTATCGTGCAAATGAATATAAATGATCGCGTTGAAACTGTTATCAGTTGAAGTACTCATATTTGATGGGGATTCTAATAAATTATGAGCATGCACATTTATTTGTATTTGCCTATACTGTCACCATATCAAATTCGTTTATATAGCATCCGGGCTTCAATACCGTTGTTTTGTATTGAATACAAATAGTAGATGGATAATAACATGGATGTCATATATTTCCCATAAAGAAAAGTTGAAATATAATGACAAAGTGTGTCTACATATGTCTAATATCACAAACTTCATTCGCGACCGTTTATTTCAATAAATACTTTATAGGCGGTGGAGTAGCTACAATGCACGGGGAAGAATTCGAAAAAAACAATACAAACATAAGGGAACATCCATTTTATGTATTTATTTTATTTATTTCCTCTCATAGGGTGGATGGCTCTTTCAGCACAGCTGATTTTCAAAGGGGTCCACAAACATAAAAATAACAATAAATAAACAGTGATTTATACAATAATATGTAAAACGTTGTAAATACAAGAAGTAAGGCAATGAATATGTACATGTAGTTACAACAAATAAATATCTAACAAATTAATGTACAACACAAACAAACAATACAACAGTTAATTGCAGAAATTCAACTAGAACGACAACAAATATACGAGTAAAACAGTAAAACCGATAACATTACAAAAACAAAACAAATCAAGGTAGACTGAAGAAAACAAAAACGAGACAGGGCTAAGGGGATGGGTATAATATTTATCACGTTTAAAAAGTAAAAAAATAAAATTTAAAACAAATAAAATGTATGTATGTATGTAAAATAAATAATAAAATATCAAATTTAAGGTTAAAAGAGCAAGACATGTTCAATCCACGAGTTCAGTCGAATTAATGGTGCGTGCAAAGGTAGTCAGTGTGTTTAAGGTTGGCATTTAAAAAGAGAGACAGTTACATAATTTAGAGCTATAATAAAACAAACTTCGTCTCAAAAACTCCGTATTAGGCTTTGGAAGCTGAATTTTATGATCACTATTTCTCAAATTGTGTGGATTACATCGTAATTCAACTCGTGATGATAAGTAAGTTGGAGTTAAATCATGCATTATCTTGAATAACATTATTAAATTTCCCCTTTTCCATCTATCAACGAATAGGACTACCTTTGCTTGTTGGTAGATTTCCCCGAGTTCTTTGCTCAAAAGGTGCTTTAATCCATGAAACAAAATACATAAGACGTGTTCCACATTTGCAGATTTGCTACCCCATTGCTAATAGGACTCATATTTTCTTTAAATCAAATTGTGCAATCGACCTACCTGGAACGGTAATAATGCCCCAAACACGTAACCAATCATGGGGTTGGCGAATGAAAACTGCCCGGCAAGATAGAACACCAACAGTTCAGGGGCTATAATCAGGAAACAGGCACATGTGGCCCTGAAGAACAAGAACAAAAGTGAAATAAAGCAACTTTATAACATTATTGTCGTATATTATACCTTTATTGTTATATAAACTTGTAACATCCATTTACGTACGAAAATACGGTCTAGGAATCTTCGTAATAATCAGAATATTTGAATACAAATGAAAATATCGCGACGTGACCCTAATATGAATCATATATTGGGTTTGAGGAATGAAAACTGCTCGGTAAGAAACACACACAAACAGTTCAAGGGCACACATATCTTGTGTTTATTCAATTGATAAACTAATACATTCAATTCAATTCAATAATAAAAAAACAATGCACATGTTGCTCTCAAGAAGAGGAAATACAAAACAAATCGTATACTTTTGTGTGATTGTATCAAATTTGTTTTATATTCTGTATAAGCTTACTGATTATAATGTAATAAGCTATGATCATTTAATAGAAGAGTCATCAGCCAGTTTATAGCATATATATATGACAATAATAAGAAATCGTTACCCCTTTACAAGGCATTAATTGTTATAAAACAATCCTTTTTCGTACACGAAACATGAGCAGAGTTATAAGCATATCATATTAACAAAACACAGATTATAATTAAAAAGAAATTGGCCAATCAAAAGCCGTTACCTGAGTTTGAATAGTTCCTCCTTTTCTCTCTCGAAGAGGGTGATTTGTCCAGATTGGACGATGGCTCGCATCGATGCGAGAAGAAGTATGATCGTCAGCTAAGAAGGAAATGCAAAGTACAATAATTGCTATTGCTGTATATATCTTTCTTGTTTAAAATTGTGTTTTTGTTTGTTTAACTTCAATTATTATTTGTACCATTAATTATCAAGGTAACATTCGCCTTCAGTTGATGTATTCTAGGTGCATGTATGATTACAATCCATTAAAATAATGATATTTTCACGCTGACCAACGCCAACATAGAAAATGTATTATTAGAATGTAACACTATTCAATGTAATGCATTCATCACTGACGTAGCGAGTTGCGTAATACCTATTCAACTGGGGGGGATGTAATCCGATGAATGAATAGCTCATTCCCCCCCCCCCCCCCCCCCCCCCACTTGAATGGGTATCAATGTCATGTCTACGCCCGTGGCATTCATATTTAATGAGTCTTATTACGATATTTATAATCTTGACTATATAATAATTATTTGGTATTTGCAACAGAAAACAAAATCCACCATTATTCAATTAAACTTAATTTCAATGTTCCTATTCTTATAATTTTCTATTCTAGGTATCACACATTGTAGTTTTAACAAACGTTTCACGATAACATAATAATAGTCGTTATTTTTTTTTTTATATAGGTAACATGTTTTTAAAATACTTTTTTTCCAAAAGCATTAGCTTTTAACAAACAAATTTGTTATAGAGTTGTATTTATATTATCCATGTTTGCCTCTTTAGTGCCTTTTGCTCTGTTCTCCCAGAGGGACCTGCTTCTAATATAATTTTTCACTCGGCCATTATATACACACCGGCAATTTATCTATCACTTATTGTGCAGTCTCTCCACTCCCTGGGGGAGCATTCTATGTTTTACTTACCACACCAATTACTAGCACTGGGACCATAAAAGCCAGGGCGATCTGACTCTTATCATTGAACCAGCATCTAGGGATGAGAGAAGGGAAAGTGGAATAAAATTATGTGTTTTCTTTACACGTTCATTTTGTTAATTTATTTAGTTATGTATTTTGTATGTATTTATTCATTCATAAATAATGATTATTTAAATCAATTTATCGGTGGGAGTTATGCCACACTTTTATTCCTTTTTCCTTTTTAATGAAATGTTAAGTAAACTGATGGGCAAAAACAAGGATAAACAAAGAAAAGTTATTAAAAGGGAAACCTTGAATACATTTAGGAATAGTAAACGAAGCATGAACATTATTTTTCTAAACAAAAAACAAACATTAGGAACGAATTCATACCGTGTTCCAAGTCCATACTCCGTGTAGAGGAGAGCAGCAGTTGCTCCAACTGTTACTGCAGGTATTCCTGTATTATATAACAAAGGGGGTGTCGGACTCGTTGTTAGACCATAATTTGTCAAGTATTTGTTTTTAAACAGTATAATATATTCGTTTTGCTATGTAATTTATTTATTATTTGCTTTGGTTGAAAAATTGATCATAATTCGGGTTAGAAAAACATTTTACTTTGTATGATAAAGAAGCTTATTAGCATGATGACTGCATGTGTGTACAAGTATTACCTTTCATAAGCAGTTAATGTGTAGGAATAATATTATACACTAGTAATACTTTTTATCTGACAAAGACTGTAATGCTATATGGACCAATATGAAATAAACAATAAAAGAAATAGACAAGTCAAAATACTAGGAACTATAAAATATATCAACCTTTTAGTATAAGTATTTAATTATGAATCAAACATGTTAAATATTCTAAAATTTCTCTTGAATTCTTTTTGAGTCCTTAAATGATAATGTTGATGTTATGTTGATGGATTAATTACTTTGTATCGTTACGTTTGTGTTTAATCATCTTCTGTTACTTGTTTATTAGAGATAAATTGTATGTTCGTTAAAACATGTTTTCTTGAATGTAGCCCGGTAACTCACAATCATAGTGAATGATTTAAATGTATCATTTTGTAGTTGTATTTGAACGAAATTTGACATCGAGTATTAAAACTAGTTAATACATTTTAAATGGCAACTAACACCATTCAATCATTTTAAGGTTTACGTTAAGCTCAACTTAAAATCTTTGCGAAATACCCTCAGGTTTCATTAACGATAAGATTAGAATTGTAAAAGTTAGGCAATTGAAGTTTGGCGGATAATAATGAATTATTCGAAAGAAGAAAAAAGCATTGAGCGGCGGACTCGAATAATAGCGACACACCGAACTAGAACAAATTATAGCATGGTCGATGAGCTTATTCTATTTCGAGAAGTGTTTCCTTGCCCCGTGGCCATGATGTGGTCTTGTAGATATAATAACTAATCAATATAATTGATCGGTCGCAAGGATATGATATTTAATATATATCAAACAAATTGATCGGTCTTTAGGATATACGATTCAATGAACCGAATTAAGCTCGACCTTCGAAGGTTCTAGGATATAATATTCTTTAAACAGGTTAAGCAATATTGCGAGTTATATTCATAGCACCAATCAATGTAATTAGTTGGTCCAGTATTGTGTCAAGTGAGAGTGAGAAGGGCGTTAAGTCCATATTGGCTAAATTGAGTTAATACGCATTCCATCTTGTATATGACAAAGCCTCCTCTATGTGATGCCAGATAATTTCCAGATAATAATTATGTCTAATGTGGGGAACATTAATCAAATATACAAGAGAGCTAAATTTGTTTTCTACACGGGTTTCAAACTTTAAACATGATTATCATTACAGTACAACACGCGTCTTTTATAGCGACCTTCTGTTCCTCAACCGAATACGCAGTATGCTGATCTGTTCATGGTTATTCTATCCCTTGATGTGAAAATGAAGAATCAATTGGTCGTCGTTACGTTGTGTAGATTGTCACTATAGAAACATGATACATATCAACACAGCACACTATCGCTAGGTCTATGAACAGAATTGCAATATCACCGCCGACAGTGGAAACTTAGAGTGTAAAACAATCATAAATACGACAAAAATGGAAACTGTTGTTTAAATGACTTCCATTTGATAATTGTGGTGACATAAAGTTATTAAATGTAATCAGGTAAATAATGAAACTGACTTGGAAGCTCTAGGAGCTAGTCAAATTCGGCTAGCCAAATTCGTGTATGAATAAAAAATATAAAAAATATAGAAACCTAGAGGTAATTCAACATTAATGACAAAAAAGTATGTTACAAGACAAAAGGAGACACGAAACTTTGGTTTTATGAACATTATGAAAGGGCAGACTGATTTCAAACACTATAGAGAGCACGATGAGTATGCATTTATGCCAGGCTCGACTTAGCCTACACAGCGCCGTCTGTTATCACGTGATCAACTCACACCAGCCAATAAGGCCACAGATGCAGTAATTTGTCTTCCTGTCGGTATACTGTAATGTAGGTATGGCGTAAAGACCATAGAAGCATAAAGTAATTATTAATGGTAGCGACCATAGAACGGATCATGCGTATGCGACGCCAATTGTTGTCACGTGATCAAGTTACCCAAGCCAATGAGGAGGCAGAGACGATGGCTGGCTTCCCAATCGATTATACAGATTGAAATACATTATGAATACATCATATGTATTATAGGCATAACTTGCTGTCAAGTGGTATATTACATTAGGAAGAAAATATGAGTTATTCACACACAATTCGCGCCATTTTGTATCACGTGATCAACTCACCCCAGCCAATGAGGAAGCTAACGCAGTGGTTGGCCTCGCGGTCGGTGAAGTTGGTGACGCGGGTGAAGAGAAGCACGCTGATAACGAACAGCCAAGAGAAGGTCGACACAGTGAACAGGTGCATTCCTATCCCGAACCCCATGCACGCGTAAGGCCACTGAAAAGGGGGGAAATATCATATGATTTTGTAAAAAATACATGCTCAATGTTGTATTGATTATTGACTAAAACTAAAAATGAAAACTTATGTAAATTTTGAAGTTAGGACCGTGGACAAATCCAGTCATACCCTGGACCCCATGCACATGTACATGTATATAATAACACTAAAAAGGGTCAAGTATAATAAATCATATTTAAAATAAATCTAATATTATATATACCAATTACCAATTACTATTACCAATCTGAAGCATTAATATAGGAAAACATCAGTTCGTTAATTGTAATGTGTTTGATAATTGAAATCCGATAATTCTTTGTCAATACGTTCAATTTTCTATCCCAAGTAACATTGTAGAGTATATCGGGGGAATTCACAAGTTTAAAGGGGGATTGTCATTACATTCTGTCTGCCGAAATTTGTCGGGACCAATCCCGAACGGATTAACAAGATGAATATTAAAGCCCAGTCACAAATCACCGGATAGCGTAAACGGATACCCGATGAATAGAACATTTGCGAAATCAAATTATCCGGTGGTGAAAGTCGTCTCCATTGTTTCTTGCACATAACATTCCGCCGGATAGAACAACGTACATCGCCTGATAAGGAACGGACAAGAAACGCATACGAATGGAGACAAACGAATTGAAAATGTTACCCTCCGTCGGGCATCCGTTTACGCTATCCGGTGATATGTGACCGTGCCTTTAAACATAATAAAATAATTCTTTGGACTTACCTCTTTCCACTTGGCTATCTCATTGGTGGCAAGTACGAGCAGCATCATGATGAGGCTCAGGAGGAAATTGATTTGAGCCGAGCGACGTTTCGGGTTCACAGTTCTGTGAGAGAGGAAAAGTTAAGAATTAAAAGAGACCGTGATGTAAAGAACTCAGTTATTAACTCATAACCTGTCAGGTTGTCACTGTTATAAATAATTGATTTATCAGTTCTATTTTTAACCCGAGCGACGCTTAATGTTAAGTTTTGCTACGTATTTTTTTTGTTTTACGTATAGTGAGCTATGTTAAAAATGTATTTCAAGGGGGTGCACGAACACCCCTTCTACCCACTAGACTACATTGATTAACTCACAACCTGTCAGGTTGTTAATGTTACATACAAATGAGTCAGTTTTCGTTTTAAGCCAAGCGACGCAGTTTATAGTCTTGTGAGACAAGAACATGAATGCGAGACTGAGACACGCATAATTTTCAAATAAAACCAATGTAAACACAAAACATTTAAAAGATCATACAACTTATCTGAAAATGTATTTCTTTTCATATCAAACATACACAAATATGCAAAGGCTGCGCAATGGCATCAGCATGTGAAATATGATGATATAACTTAACTTTCATTGATTGTTTTTCATTACTGTTTTCCTATCGGGGATACGTGCATCAGCTCTTCGGCCCATTGCAGAAAGAGATGCAATCAATGGTTAAGTTGCAAATAATTACAAGTCAAATCATGCGCAAATCTGATTGCTTCAGATGTCCATATTTCTTGACTTACAATTAACATCAACTTTAAATCGATTACTAGTACTTTCTTCAACGGGACCCAAGTCTTATTTTTCCAACTGGACCAAACAACTGCAGAGGGCGCATAATTATCTCGAGTAATCGCATTACCCAAATATCTGTTTTCCAAGCATCCTGTATACTCTCCACTTTGCTGGCTTTGCCGCTAAATTTTAAACGGAGAAATTAAAGGGATAACTTACGTGAGGTAGATGATGAACCCAAGGAACGGGAAGAGGGGAATAACTGACACCCCTGCTCCGATCGACCACAGCCAGGTCTGGATGATGAAATGCCAATCCACGTACTGATGAATAGGTATAAACAAATAATAAACAAATTACATAAATTTAACCAACAATGCATCGTCACAATGGTCAACATCATCATCATCATCATTATCAGATATGACATCATCATCTCATCATTATCGTCATCATTATTGTCATCTTCATCATTATCATCACCATCATCTTCATCACCATCAAAATCAAAGGCATCACCATCATCATCATCGCCATCAACGTCATCATCACCATCATTTCCATCCCCATCATCATCGTCGTCATCATCATCATTATCATCATCCTCATCATCATGATCATGATCATCATTATTTGTATTATTATTTGAGTCTCTATATTATTACTAAAATTAACAATTCATTCGAATTCTTAAGTAGAAATATTACCTAATAATAATTACTACCTATTCAGTACCAACTTGCCTATCAAATTTCCAACTTTATTTAGCGGGGTATAATATCTTTGATTCTATAATCATTATAATGTATCACTCACGGCAGGGTCTTGCTTTAGAAGCAGTAGACCGAAGTTGGTGGTGTGGTTGCACATGCACTGGGTCGACCAGGCCCCCGAAGACTGGTTCACGGGTTCGCATCCCTCGTCATCCCAAACGCCGCCGTTCTCAGGGCTAAAGAAAAAGGAAACACATTTTCACTGAAAACATGATCAAACTCTTTGTCGCCGAAATTACTAACTATATCATTGTTTCATGATCATCTTTTATTCACTATCTTTCAACATTATTATTGGATTATATTCGTAGTGAACCATAATCGAAATGAATTTAGCTCCTTTTAATTAGATGAGTAACATTTCATATGTTAAATTATCAGGGTTGTATAGGCTTGTAATGGGTGTATCAAGCCTCGTAGGCTTCTACTGATGCTGATACACCCCTTTAAATTTTCCATTTTGTATATTTGTTATTATTCTGCTTTTACATATTGGAGTTGATTTTCATATCATTGTTTATGTTTGTAATCATGTTTTTATTGTATTTGACATAACATGGATAAGCAATTGTAAGTATAAGATTGGCTGTACAACACTCTTGTTTTTCTGTAAACAACATTATATGTTTATTGCAACCACTTTAATATTTACAAAGATAATTTATACCGATAAGCCGTATATTGTGTTGCTTAATTATTATCGTGTTCTGTTTAATCAATTATCTGTACAAATGAAAACAGTACTTACAATTTCTCGAAATTCCAGAACGCACATGCGACACCGTAATAATCGAGTCTCTGTAATTAAAAAAGGAAAGAAAAGATTAAAACGTTGTTGTCTACAGAAAGAATATATCACTTTTCATCATTAATATATATTGTATACATTTTCACAAAAATTGCACATATCCTCATTCCATTTCTGCGTGTCCCTGAAACATTTGTGAACTATACAAAGGCGTAAATGCTAAAAAGTATGTTTACTGACACTCGTGTATTGCTGATCGTAAATTACAAATATTTGCTTATATTTTACCAGATAGTGACGTCATAATTCTATTGCAAAACTATGAGTAACTACAAAATATCAGTAACAGACATCTATAGGGTGTTTCACTAACACTAAAACCGATTTTAGCATCGATTTTTAGTGTTAATCATCCTATTCAATCAATGCTTGAATCGATTTTAGTGTTAAGTGAAACACCCTCTATCGGTAAACAAAACAAAAGGTACAGTTTGAACGAGATAAGCTTACCTTTTCTGTGTGACCAAATCTGAAGAATACCGGTATGCTTGTGCTGCTGAAATCGGGTACACGAACGGCAGTCATAGAGATAACATCGTTTGTTAGCACCGTCGGATTGTATGTACTGAAAACAAAACAAGGAGAAAGCAATAATCGTATGATTCGAAGAAAGGAAGTAGATGAGGTAAGGAATATTTTTAAAGGGAACAACAACAACAAAAAAGAAAAATGATAGTAGTAGCTCGTTCCTCTGGGAAACATGCATGCATGACTATACTCTCCGTTTTAACTGGAAATGAAATGCCTTCTTGCTTGGCAGTTGAAAAGACTATTAGCTAGTGGGACAGTGGTGGCCTTGTTTTTCTTTGCTTGTCAGATACAAACACAGAACCATAGAACTCACAGAAAACAGAAATATTGAGCAATCAAAAGAGGATAAAAAACACATTTTCTGCATAAGAGTTGAAAAAGCAGGCTTTTTGGGGTAGCAAAATGGTGGGGACTCCCTCACTTTAGATTTTGCTTCGCTGGTGTTCCCCCCTACCCCCGATACCTGAGACGTTTCAGAGTCCAGTCAACCACTAGCATCACTCTCACTTACACCACGCGATTCTTACCTCTGATCTCGAATGGAGGCGGAAACGGAAGCTCGGGTCAGGTTCTTTCCCATGAGGTCGCTCACATCTTTGTACTGGACACCCACTAGAGCCACAACATCGTCAGCTGCACGAAGAGAATGGGAATTCAGTTGTGAGTGCCTTTCGCCTGACTTGACACGGTTTTGCATATAGATGAATAAGGAGCTTGATGAACATATTTAATACTAGATACATGTAATAGAGAGAACCGATCTCGACTAGCACTTGTGCTAACTTTTGGTTCTCTTTTAACAACAATTTTAACTTTTGTATAAATATAAAGTAATCGTTTACAGTTCGTATTTTAATAATTTGTCTTGCATGTATCTTATGATGTGCATACGATATTGTTTTTGTTGTTGTTAATAAACTTCAAACTTCATGAACAATCAGACTTTTTGAAAAAATATAATCTAAACAAAAGGTAATGCAATGCTCATCAATGATACCCATGGTCGCATAACCAATGACCTATCTAACCAATTATTATGACCAACGACTCATAGCACTAATAATCAATATGACCAATTACCATAAAACCAATGACCCACATTTACTATACCACCGATGACGAAAATGATCACTGACCCAACTGACCCAACCTAACAACCCATATAACCCATAACCCTTGGACCAATTACCATTCGACCAATGAAAAGTGCAGTCAAAGACCCATATGAAAATGACCCATAACACCAATAACATGGCAAATGACCCATGTGACTAATGACATATATGACCAATAACGAATATGACCAGTGATCAATATTATGACCAATGACTCGTGTGACCGTTAACTAGTTTAGGACACATACCTGTTGAAATACCACGTAATCAACATACGTTCAAACGAGGTAAATGTCAGGGATGAAGACTAGTCCCGACCCATACAACTAATGACTGACATGACCCGTATGACCCGTGTGATCAATTGCCCATAGGTATTTACGTGTTACTAGGTAGTGAACTTACATTCGAACATCTTGGAGGTAGATGTTGGGGATGAAGATATCCTCATTAGTCCCAACCCGTACAACCAATGACTAACAATAACCGACGACCAATTTGACCCATATGACACATATGACCTATGACTTGTGTGGTCAGTGATCCGTAGGAGAACTACGTGTTACTATGTAGTCAACTTACGTTCGAATTGGGCATCTTGGAGGTAGTTGTCCGGGATGAAGATATTCTCATTAGTCCCGGCCAATACAGCCAATGACTAACAATTATGACTCGTGTGACCAATGGCCCATATGACCAATGACCCGTGTGATCAATTACCCATAGGTTATTACGGATTACTAATTCTATGTAGTCAACTTACGTTCGAATTAGGCATCTTGGAGGTAGTTGTCCCGGATGAAGATATTCTAATTAGTCCCGGCCCATATTACCAATGACTAATATGACTAATGACCCGTATCATCGATGATCCGTATGACCAATGTCCCGTGTGACCTATGACTCGTGTGACTATGTAGTCAACTTACGTTCGAAAGGGGCATCTTGGAAGTAGAGGTGAGGGATGAAGACCCCCTCGTTATCCCCAACCTGGAACACGTAGTCCCGTCCGGATGACGTCAGGTTGTACCACGTGTCCTTAACCAGGTGGTAGTCTGCAAGACAGAGCGTAGTCAGGGTAATTTGATTTCGTTGATTTTTAGTTTAATGATTTGAGGTGCACAAATTAAATTGACCTATAGTTCATTATAGACAAGTTTAGTAACTCATATTTGTAGAGTTTCTGTACAATTCATTCCAGAAGATATTCAACGTGTTGAGCATACCAATGACTATCAATGCTATGATCATTGTGACTAAATTTGACCTTGGCACTCGGAGGGTTAAAGTAGGAAATCTAACAGAAAAAACGCATTTATGTTGCTGTTCTTGTTGCCCTAAGGCAGAACGCAAGGTATAATGCAATGGTGGAAATCGTAGTGAGGTTTACACAATTAAGGAAATCACGAATATCATGTAAAACAGAATGAATGGAAATACACTTACTGTAAAACCATTATAACGTTAATTAATTTCTCTTCCAGTTTCACAAATTGTGATGACACCAACAGGGGGGTGTTTCACAAAGATCCCAAGTCGAACTTAACAGTAAGTTGGACTTAAAAATCATGGAGAGCCATTATTTTCTTCGTAAAATTGCTAAATGAGTTTTTTTTAAGCAAGCCTGCAATTTTGATAACAATAACTAACATTTTCTTTTATCAACGGGACTTCAAGTTATTGATGTGACATTTTGTGGAAAGTATCAAATATTCGCATTTGGGCTCTTGAATATTGTTTAATTCTGAAGATACAAATGGCTTTCCATAATTTTAAAGTCTAACTTAGTGTCAAGTTCGACCTGGGTTCTTTGTAAAACAACCCCCTGATGTGTTACGTTCTGCTCGTATAGTAGGCCTATGAATTATATTTAGTTGATAGAAGAGTAGGATTCTGGCATTTCTATTTACTTATGTATACCTGTCTCTTCAAGTTTATCGTATCGCATCATCGCACATTCATCGTATACTGAATTTGATGGATTATGAATGTAGATCATTTGGGAATTAATATCTTTATATGCTACAAATGGTGGGCATTAATGGAGGACATGTGAATACATTTACTCTTATTTTTTCTAAACTTTGGAAATGACTCACCGATATTTTTGACGTCCGACTTGAGTTCCCCAGGGGTCGAGATCAAGTTGGCAATCGTGAGAGATACCACGTCAACCGTCTCGATCACGGATGCGTACGCGGGATACGCCTTTCAAAGCAAACAAAACCAAAATACTTTAAATGAAACATTCAATAAAAAAATCAGTTTAACCATCTTCTACTACAACGTCTACTGATGATAATGACATACTGTCATCAATGCGCAATAATTTGTATATTCATAAACAAATATTTGATTATATTAAACAAATCACATCTAACGCAAGGTTCCTGGAAATATGATATTCTTGCATGTTTCACCAAATTAAATCCACTACATTACATTTTTATTTTGCAAAGATTATAACAACAAAGATTTATTTGAATATGTGACATCCACAGCAAATATATATGCTTACCCTTCTTATATCAATCCACAGGTCTATGTACGTCTCATCTAGTAAAATATCACAAATTTCGATGATGTACTGCGAGAAGAAAAGAAAGTTGAAATAGTTGATTAATTAAACGGGGTATTGAGATAAGAATCTTGTTTAGGTGTACTGTTACTGTTTATTAATATTGAATACACACATGTTGTATGAAGCCTTTTCGAGGTATGGTGTATTTTTGAAACTCGTGATTTAATAAATTTGTCTACGTACTGTGACTATGACACATATTGAGAGTCAATAAATCGCATTACCTTTCGATTCTAGTAGAATCTCTTCAGAGGCAACTTAACAATAAAATGAAAAAGTAACATGTAAGCGCACAAAGTTATATACTTTTTCGTTGATGTGAAATACATATTCATTTATTTATTTCGAAATATAGTATGTTTCATTGGTCACATAACGGGGTATATGCGTGTCAAATATAATGAAGAACGATTGTAAATTGTCATTAAAGATACGAGAAGATAACATATAGATGAATGGGCTTAAAGATTGGTGACGATATGAGTGAAGCGAAATACAGAGAATGATGGAGAAAGATGGTCACCAGTGGCATCTCTTAGGCCTGTTAACTTAACAGTGTTAAGGTACGAGAGAGGTAAGGTGAGGCGAGGTGAGGTGAGGGGAAGCAATATAATAAATCAAAATCGGGACATACCGACATGACGCTTTCAAATTCGCCCGAGTCTGCCGTCAGCTCGCTCTCCGACATCTCCAGCAAGAGACTGGCGCTGAGATCCTGAACGAAGGCAGCTGTCACCAGTACCTCCCTGGTCGTCAGGTTGACGTTGGGGTCGTCGAGCACGTCGATGATGACGGACAACACCTCCAAGATCTCGTCGGAAGTAAGGGACGTCGTGTCAGGCCGCGATGACGAGTTAGTCATGAAGTCGAAGTTGAAGTATGTGTTCTCGAACACCTAACCATGCATGATACGAATGATAAGATAGTGGAAGAAATGTATAAGGGACACAAATATCATGATTATAGAGACGTGTAAAAACATGGTTATGAGCTATATGCCTACATTATGTGCTACATATTTTTAATTTCATATTTGCTCTCTTCCTTACAAATTTAGGAGACAGTAGAAGGTATATAAAACACATCAGGCATGATTGTATGAATGATCTTCATTTATCATAGGCGTACATAGTGGGGGCTGCACCCCCTTCCCCACCTTCCCCACCTTCCCCACAGTTTTGAAAATGGCGATATTCAGGCAAACTAAAGTCATATTCGGACCAGCTTATATGTTGTCTCATTCGGACGAATCATACATTTTCAGGAAATGTCATACAATGTATACTATTGTGGGGAACTAAATGGAAAAGAACCGAATTCTTGCTTGTCAAATAAGGAAGGATGGGTTCATCCAATTAACGGACCTTTGACCGGTCCTTGTACAACATGCTCGTACGCCAATGTTCTTGACCATGATGAGATGATGGTAGACAAAATGCTCCAGGCTTATTTATTGTGGACTGTATTGTTTCCTTTAAATACAATTACCATTTTTTAAAACTAATTTTAAGCAGTAAGAGATCATCATAGCATTTAATTAGTAGACACTGCATATTAAAACACACTATGTACCATGGGCGTAGATACCTACTACCGTAATACCTATTCATCAGGGGGGGGGGGAATGAATGAATAGATCATCCCCCTGATGAATAGGTATCAATGACAGATCTACGCCCATGCTATGTACCATATTGTCACCCCTTTTTGTGTGAACCTACTGTCTCCTATCATCTTTCATGGAAAGACACAAACTATCGTCACCCAAGACCACGCCCCGTTTGGCAGTTTGGAATGACTCTGACCCTGCATGAACACGCCTCTGCAGGGTTCTTACCTCTCGGGGTACGCTAGGGTACTGTTCCACGATGGTGTGGTACGAGTCGTTGAAACTCTGCGAGCTAGTTCCCATGAGGTCACCGACGATCGCAAGCCATCGCAGGTCGACCGCATCCGGGTCGCTGGTGGTGGTGGGCGTATCGAACGTGGCGTTGTAGCTGCCACCATCGTCGCCGCCGCCTCCCGAGTTGCCTCCCACAGTGGGCGCCGCGGGACTGTCGGTAGTCGTGATTTGTTGGCCTTGCGCTATCGAAGTAATTTATGTTAAACTAATCAGTGTTAAAGTATGATACCAACTTTTCCTCAGGTGTTGCCTTTGCACGAGTTCCACTGATGTTATGTACACTGTCATTGATATACTGTGAAGCGGAATCTCCTGTTCCCTTCATTTCCCATTTAATAAATACATAGAATTTCATATTTTATGTTGATTGCGATTTATGTTTAACACTGATGAAAGATAAGGATGCATACACAATACCACATTTTGGTTGAAACTGAACTTTTTAATCATAATTAAACTTTGTAAGAGATCCATGCAATCTAGACAGTACTAGTGTCATTTCGTCTCGTATGATTTTATTAAACACAATCTCTGTATTGCATATTGTGTATGGGAGTTATGATAAGCTTTTAATCAAACACTCTCATAATAGTTTATCTTCTTTGAGTAATTACGCACAACATACAAATTTAAATTTCGGATGAAAACCGATTTTGTTTTTGTTCACGATGGTTTCACAAATCTTCCTTCCGTTTATCAAATGGAAGAACATGCATGACAATCGGGTATTAATAATATTAAGTCCTCCTTTTTTGTTATGTTTAGCCTTTCCCATCCCACAACAGGGGTAGCGGCGCCATTTAAGAAATAATCATTACTGATAACTTACCGTAACACAGACACACGAATAGGAGCACAACGCAGATGGGTGTCCGCATCTGAAACGGGACACACAAATTAAAATAAATGAATTATTTGAACAGCTCTATATAGTTTTGTGATTCCAGAGCTTTAACATCTTGGAGTAAAATTATAATTACTATTTGTTTTTTCCATCCAATCAAAAGATAACAAATAGGTACTAGTTTATTTTAAAAAGAGAGTAAAATCTGAGGAGAACAAGAAGGACAAGAGAGAAAAAAACAAGACTTATGTTTCTTGAGTAAATCAAAACTTGGTATTAGTGAAAATAGACATTCCTGTAAAGTATCCAGTATAGGAATATTTATCATACTTTTCTATAGACTAACACAAAATATTCAAGAACTCCATTTCTGTTTATCTTACAGGAAGTAAGTACAGTTTTGGTAAAACAGAAATTTAGTAATTAAAACCTGTAAGGTATCTTAAAAACAAACAATTTAAAAACTAATAATTAAACAATGCATTCAAAATAGAAGCCGTTAACACAAGAGGGTGCCCTCCATACACCAAGTTTTAACTATAGTTTCATCTTTTTATTTAAAAAAAAAGTGAATGTAATGCTTGCTTAAATTTTTGTTTTAAAGGGGTAGTTTAGTTTTGGTAGAGAGGGCGCTGCACATCGCAATTTTTTTGTGAGGTAATGAAAAACTGAGTGTCGAATTTGAGAGAACATGCAATTTTAATGGCAGAATAATCTTTATTTGGTCAAAATCGACCCAGACACGGCTGAAATATCAATAAATATATCTGATCTTATAATTATTTGGGGCCCAAATAATTAGATGATTTTTTGAAAAAATTAAAAAAATGCTTGCACTTTTTCAACAAATTTTAAAAGCGTTTTTTAAATGGTTGTTGATGATCTCGCTATTTAATCATTATATCAACAAAACATCACATGCATAATTGTGTTTGAAAATGGTTGAAACCAATGCCTTTTAAAAAAGCGCCCTCTTGTGTTTTAATGGCTCTTTTTGAATGATAACAGGCGTTTTACTTGGTCGTTTGTAATTTTGTATACCTTTCGAGCATGGTGGAGTTATAACTATTAGTTTATAATGTTAATGTGTAGGTTTTGGCTACTAAAGTTCAGCCTTACCAAAACTAAACTACCCCTTTAACAGAGAGATCATACAAAAAATTGTTTAAACCATTTTAGTATATAATTTTCTAAATGTGTAAGATTTTAAAAATATATTCTTAAATTATTGAACAAAAGTTGGTCGCCAACATTTATTCCTAATCGGATATATGTATGGATAGTTCACCTGTTTGTGTAACGATTTTGATCTAACAAAGTTGAATCTTTTCTTTGAAATGATGTGCTGTTTCAAATCGTACATTTAGTTTTTCATAACCTCACACAAAAACAAATTCTCTAAGCGCCCTCTAAACCAAAACTTAACTGTCCCTTTTAGAAAAGGCAGGCTATGGAGCGCTCTTCTCATAATCCAAACTTGTACATGTAATATACTTCTTTATAATAAGCATATAATTGTTTTTTCCTCGTTAAGTAATACTAAGTTATACAAAATTTCATGGCATAATGTAAATTAGTTTGGCATTTTGTTTGCATAACAGTCAATGACAAAAGTTTGAAGGCAAATCATTTAAAGCAATGGGGATATTTCATCTTTACCAAGCTGACGCAAAGTTAAATGAGAGTAAACTTTTAGAAAAAATATACACGTACGTCTAATTCATCAACAATAATCATGATAATAAGTAATTATTTAGAGAGCACGACTTGCCCTTATAATTGACTGATACGTATACATTCGGATTGAGTATCATCTTAATTTTAAGGTAATGTACACATCAAAATTACAAGAGTTTTGGTATTTAGTTTATGTAGGCTTAGAAATTAATTTTCATTTAAATTCCATAATTTGAAGAGTGTAAAACTTGTAAAATATTCATGTATTTTATTAACGTACGAATGATGCATGCATTGATCATAAAAGACATATAGACAAATGATTAACTATACAGACTAACAGGGGTTAAAAGATATAATCAGAAATCAAACAAAATTATTTTTAGTACGGTTTATACAGGTCTATAGAACTACATGTACCACCTACTAACAGTTTCGAGAAAAAATAGAAAAATATGCAAATTTAAAATAAAAGATAATAGTTATCGTACGTTATTTCATAGTTTTTTTCCTTTTTGCTACTAGTGAGAATTAAAGCATATTTCAATCTTCAGAAAATCAATATTTAAGACAAAGATTATTCAAATCTACATCTAATACATTACTGCATGTTATTGTCTAATATTTATCAGAAGGTAATGCCAACTTTTTTAAATGACGACTAATACATTAATTAACTCTGTTTTGCATGAATTTCAACATAGTTTTATGACTTGGTTAATTTACCCTGTTATTAATAGTCATTTTTATTTGCAATTTTGTCACCTAATACCATCTAACCTACATCAGTAACGATTAATTTTAAACAAGAGCGTCGCAATATAGAACACCAAATTACCTTGGAATGTGTTTGTCACTATCGCGGTCTTGCGGTCGACATTTTGAGGTGCACAAGGTCCTAATTTCACCACCGCCCTCAAACCACCGACGAAAGGGTGAAAGAAGCCAATAAACTTATAAAAAGGCACATATAATATTTCCTTTTCTCTTTGAGGTCTAATCGCAATAATAATCCATGTTAATTTATTCCAAGTGCATCTGCATGATGTTTACAAAGTTAAAACAAATCCTTTCCTACGCGGCCTAAAGATGGCCGCCGTGAGATTGCGGCCATGTTGCGGCTTTGTGTATCACTTATATTTAGTCCGTCCTTGTTTCTATAGGCTTAGGTTGACCACATAGGAACTTATTATTAACTACACAGTTATATTCAATCCATTCTCCCCAGTCCTGTTCTGGGTCTTTCTTTCTTCATCCACTGTCCGGGACGATTTTTGTGTTAATATCGATTAGAAAATATCTCCGATTCTCGTTTAGTCTCGGCATACAGACATTTGTGATATTCCCGAGGACGTGTTCATGTTTTAATACGATATAAATTGAGCGATTTGACTGATGTGATTTTGAAAATAAGTACACAAAATTAATAAACAAACACACAAATAAATAACAAGCACAAAATCGTATTAATATATGCATTTTATAAAGCATAGTTGTATGTAAGTACATGTATTCAATGTAGTTCAATCGAGACAGTGGCCAAACACAATGAAAACAAGAACTGTACTGACTTTTTGTTAGTTTTTAATTATCATAAAGCTACGATTGACTTGCATAATCTACTGTTCTAACATCGTTTCAGTCTGTCAAACTTTTCTTACCACTCAGTTCCAACCATTATTAATAAAACCATTATTATAAAAAAACATTATTAATGTCATATAATCAGCGAAGCAATAAGAGTTGTGTGCTTCTACTGCCAACAATTAAACATGTCACAAATTATGAAGACAAACAAAACAATGCTGCAATTGGACAAACTCGTATGCAAGTATATTTTCAAAGGTATCGGAGACTTATCAGGAATAGTGAAAATAAATTAAAACAAAAGCACCTAGTGCAGTACTTTTTATTAGTCAGAGCACCAATCTAAAATGTGTTAGTCCGTATAGGACTTCGATTCCGTAGGGCCATATATCGCTTGCTTTATGTTGTTAATCATATTATAATTTCATGTAATCTAGGAGATATGAAATACATCACAATGTGCCTATCTAACACAATTGTATTCAATTTAACTTTGTTTCAAAAATTTCACCATCGTCAACAGTCGCGGTCATCTTTGCACAGCTGCATGTACCAAATAATTGAAATACTTTAACATTCTATCAGGACCTTGATGGTGTTTCACACAAATTCAAAGTTGAACTTAACTCTCAGTCGGACTATAATGGAAAGCCGTTAGTTTCTTTGTAAAATTGCTGAAGCAGATCTTTTGAAAAGGCTAAAATCAGTTAATTTCGATATTATTAAGGAGCCTTGAAATATATTTTGGAAGTTACAAATTCTTTTGAAAGTAAATATTTGTTTGCTTTTTAATATTCTTGTTTATTTCAAGGCTACAAATGGCTTTCCATAATTGTTAAGTCCAACTTAGAGTTAAGTTCAACTTCGACCCCCTGGTCATTTCCGCTGACTGAAGGGTAATTGGCGGAGGCAAACTCATCATCGTCTCCAAAAGAAGACTACTTCGTTTTGTTCCGGTTGCCACAACTGAGAATATTCGAGGGTACATTATGTTACGAGGGCATGTTAGATAATAAGTGCCTCTTCCCCTTCCCCTTTCTTTTCTCAACCAATCGATGGAGGCGTTGTGAGTTATCGATCAGCCCCTTGCCCCGGAGAGAGAGAGCGTTGTAATATGTGACAAAATTAATGCAATGCGGCTGTATCTTCTTCTTCTCCAATTCAAAAATCGATAAGGCATTTGTAACGACTGACCATGTTAGAGGCATATGTTTACATAATTATATAGAGGGCGCTATTAAAAAAAGGATACCTACAGAGAGAGAGTGTGTTATACTGAACAAATGGATTCCACGCAATCTATTTCATACGATGGATGTGTTTTTTCTATCAATAAGTCGACTTCAATGGGGCGTAGAATAGAGGGCGCTAGTCTGGAAAAACCGTGTTGAGAAATGAGTATTTGTATCAAAGAGCGATGAGACCGATATACAGGACTTAAAGGCCGGATCTAGTAACTTTGTTGACAAGTGCAAAAAGTGATGAGTGATTAATAAAATGTGCATTGGTGTGATATGATATGTCCACAAAGTAATGTGTGAACATTTCAAGTTAATTGGATGTTTTTTGGCCGAGAAAAGAGCAAAAATGCAAAGTGATATTCACTTACTCATTGCACTTACTTTGTACACGGTTTGAATTATCCCGTAGACAATTAACATCTGAACACTTCAATCGAAACGAAATGGAAATGTTTAAAACCAAAACCTGTCCCGTGCTTGTATTGTTAATATGATATGACAAGGTATGAGAGAACCGCTAGAGTTCCAAGTAAGTTTTGAGGATTTGGACAATGTTACTAAGTCCCTTTAGTTTAATAAAGATTATTATTGTCCAATAGAGGGCGCTATTCCAGAAATGGCGAAGATAAGGGTGATTATACAAATGCGAACAAAGTGTTCAGGGTCCCTTTGCAGAAATAGTTGAAATCGATTGTAAAGTTGCAATTGATTGCAAGTCAAAACATATTTGAACCAATCAGATTTGCGCTTTTAGTCACATGATCTGACTTGACATTACTTGCAATATTACAATCCATTGTATATAACTCTTTCTGCAACTGGGTAATACATTACTTCAAAATGAGCGGATGCATGCTCTGTATCTCCTTTCTGTTAGTTTTACAGGCCCGGTGGAAAGTGTTTCAAATTGTACGCTGGCTGAATCATCAATTGCTAAAAAGCAATTACATGTACATGTATTTAGAAAACGCTAAAGCCCTTACAAAAGTAGCCGGGCGCTGTGTAGGCTACTTGATAGAACAATTAAATACATATACGTTATAATTAGTTCTATATATACAACGAAATACATTGATTTCGTGAATCTGGTTAATATAAAGTATATTTTAACACCACTATGCTGAAATTCATCGGTTATTATACAATTTGTGTATGGGACCCTATATGGGAGGCCAGTCATCATGGTCATGTCTGGCATTGCTGTAAAAAACGGCGCTGGATGGCCCTTCAGATCGGAATCAATTGTAGTTATTTACAGTGAATAATATTATATAGTTGTTGTTCTTATTCCATTCAATGTTTTTAATCTTGGTTGCGGAAAATAAGTAAATACAAAGACAAACTATTATTCTAACAAGTTTTACCGTATGCTTCTTCAAACCTGAAAAATCGACTAGTCGAGGTGCAAAGGTGACACAAACCAACGCACAACCCGTTATGTATTTGCGGCGACCTATAGCTAAATTTCTTGCAGCCTTTTTTTTGTTCAAGGAAGCGGGACACTTGGGCATGAATTGCTTCCAAGTGGAGGGGACTATGGCTTGCTCCTCCAGCTTTGCAAGTGGTCGTAATATCAATTCCATTAAAGTGCTTAAATGTACATGATGTAAACCACTATCAGCTTAACAAATTAATACAGACTCAGTTGCCAAACCGATCGAGCCACTTGATCATGATAACAAGATTATTGTAGGCTTTGACTTGAACGTTACTGTGTATACGTGTCTTATATTAATTCAATCATTATTCTATGAAATTATGTTTACAGGCAGATGCAAGCTAAGCGCATATTTGTGTATGTTGGTGGTAATCTAAACATGATTAAAGCAAATAGAGAATTACCGATATGTGTGTTTAGCCCCTCCCCCTCCTACTTTGTTGGAAAAAAGGGTAGGAAAAATAGGTGACAAAAACATTTTGTTTTCTAATGAATTTAGTGTGTAGGTATTCCTTCCCATTTTGGTTTTGTTTACCAGAGATACATTTTTATGACGATAACTAAATGTATTTGTTGTTTTATATTCGTTTTCATCACACCATTCATTGACGATGTTTTTTTACGATGGTCGTTATATTTCATTAATTTTTTTATTATTTTGATTATAAACAACATTTCATATATTATCAAAGGTCATGTGATTGCATTCTCTTATTGAGAGACTTATTTTTATTTTATTTTTTTTCCTTTGAAGGACGTATGTATCTCCTGTTTCTTTTAGTATAGCAGATCGTTTAAACAGAATTATAATGGCTATATTCATGTATGATTGTACGTGTTGTTCGGTAGACAGTTTGCCAGTTATCACTAGTAAGTCAAAAGCGCTGCTATTTTGGACGCTATCTTGGATTTGGAGGTGTTCGCAACAAATTCTATTGAGGCAGTCTTTTTGCAGGGGTAGTTGAGTTTTGGTAAAGAGAGTTCGGTATTTGTCAAAACCTGCACCAGTACATTATAATCTAATCGTTATAACTCCACCATACTTTAAAGGAATAAGAATTAAATAACTAAGCAAAAAGCCTGTTATCATTCAAAAAGAGATAGAACTCAAGAGGGCGCTCTCTATTTCAGCCATTTCTGAACCGATTTTGGTCAAATAAAGTTTATTCTGTCGCTAAAATTGTATTCTCGTTCAAGTTTTGTGTAGCGCACTCTATACCAAAACTCATATATGCCTTTAAATACTTTAGTTTTCTCATTAAAAATACTTGCAAATAAAACTTGTTTATACTTGTTGTAGAAATCTGGCAACCTGAAGTCACTTATGTCGACTTTGGCCCTCCGCCTAAGTTTAATGTAGGTGACATCAATAAAATGATAACCCATGCATGTGTGATTGACATCTTGTTAGCAGTGTGCGCAAACAAAATCTGTGCGTCATATTTGATTATGATATTACTATTACATACCAGGTCAAATGATTGATGTGGCGTCCTAGTTGTTATTGGTTGTGGCCCATGGACCTTTTTGCTTCATGAAGTTCCTCCTTCGTTTCTGTTCCATAACACATCGTTAATTAACAATGGTAATTTCGCTATTTCTTTCATGAGTTCATCGTGCCTTTAATAGATGCAAATTTGGAACATGTTTCTTCAAAAATATTTCTACAATGATACGATACGAACTTTCCATTTTGTATTGTCTAAATGTTATCACAAAAAGCCCACGAAATTAGTCGAGATAACCGATAAACGATGATATACATTCATAAATAAGACAAGTTGGACTTTTTATATATGATTATGATATTGATTAAAGATTGAAATCATTCTTGGCTTATTCTGCAATAGTGTCCTTTGTAGAATCATCATGTTACATTAATTAATAAAGAAGAGTTGAAGTGAGAATGGCTTGTACGAGTGAACGGGAGCAACAACGACAGGGGGAGGGGGGGGGGGAGGGGGGGGGGGGAGGGGGGAATTATGACCGTTTGACCTAAATTGTATATTCTGATTATTGTACATTTTTAGCAAAGCGCTATTGTAAATCTGTTTGCTGAATTGCGTGAAGAACATAACATTGTACATTCCAATATTACATTATTCGGGGGTTAAAAAAAGGATACCTACAGAGAGAGAGTGTGTTATACTGAACAAATGGATTCCACGCAATCTATTTCATACGATGGATGTGTTTTTTCTATCAATAAGTCGACTTCAATGGGGCGTAGAATAGAGGGCGCTAGTCTGGAAAAACCGTGTTGAGAAATGAGTATTTGTATCAAAGAGCGATGAGACCGATATACAGGACTTAAAGGCCGGATCTAGTAACTTTGTTGACAAGTGCAAAAAGTGATGAGTGATTAATAAAATGTGCATTGGTGTGATATGATATGTCCACAAAGTAATGTGTGAACATTTCAAGTTAATTGGATGTTTTTTGGCCGAGAAAAGAGCAAAAATGCAAAGTGATATTCACTTACTCATTGCACTTACTTTGTACACGGTTTGAATTATCCCGTAGACAATTAACATCTGAACACTTCAATCGAAACGAAATGGAAATGTTTAAAACCAAAACCTGTCCCGTGCTTGTATTGTTAATATGATATGACAAGGTATGAGAGAACCGCTAGAGTTCCAAGTAAGTTTTGAGGATTTGGACAATGTTACTAAGTCCCTTTAGTTTAATAAAGATTATTATTGTCCAATAGATGGCGCTATTCCAGAAATGGCGAAGATAAGGGTGATTATACAAATGCGAACAAAGTGTTCAGGGTCCCTTTGCAGAAATAGTTGAAATCGATTGTAAAGTTGCAATTGATTGCAAGTCAAAACATATTTGAACCAATCAGATTTGCGCTTTTAGTCACATGATCTGACTTGACATTACTTGCAATATTACAATCCATTGTATATAACTCTTTCTGCAACTGGGTAATACATTACTTCAAAATGAGCGGATGCATGCTCTGTATCTCCTTTCTGTTAGTTTTACAGGCCCGGTGGAAAGTGTTTCAAATTGTACGCTGGCTGAATCATCAATTGCTAAAAAGCAATTACATGTACATGTATTTAGAAAACGCTAAAGCCCTTACAAAAGTAGCCGGGCGCTGTGTAGGCTACTTGATAGAACAATTAAATACATATACGTTATAATTAGTTCTATATATACAACGAAATACATTGATTTCGTGAATCTGGTTAATATAAAGTATATTTTAACACCACTATGCTGAAATTCATCGGTTATTATACAATTTGTGTATGGGACCCTATATGGGAGGCCAGTCATCATGGTCATGTCTGGCATTGCTGTAAAAAACGGCGCTGGATGGCCCTTCAGATCGGAATCAATTGTAGTTATTTACAGTGAATAATATTATATAGTTGTTGTTCTTATTCCATTCAATGTTTTTAATCTTGGTTGCGGAAAATAAGTAAATACAAAGACAAACTATTATTCTATCAAGTTTTACCGTATGCTTCTTCAAACCTGAAAAATCGACTAGTCGAGGTGCAAAGGTGACACAAACCAACGCACAACCCGTTATGTATTTGCGGCGACCTATAGCTAAATTTCTTGCAGCCTTTTTTTTGTTCAAGGAAGCGGGACACTTGGGCATGAATTGCTTCCAAGTGGAGGGGACTATGGCTTGCTCCTCCAGCTTTGCAAGTGGTCGTAATATCAATTCCATTAAAGTGCTTAAATGTACATGATGTAAACCACTATCAGCTTAACAAATTAATACAGACTCAGTTGCCAAACCGATCGAGCCACTTGATCATGATAACAAGATTATTGTAGGCTTTGACTTGAACGTTACTGTGTATACGTGTCTTATATTAATTCAATCATTATTCTATGAAATTATGTTTACAGGCAGATGCAAGCTAAGCGCATATTTGTGTATGTTGGTGGTAATCTAAACATGATTAAAGCAAATAGAGAATTACCGATATGTGTGTTTAGCCCCTCCCCCTCCTACTTTGTTGGAAAAAAGGGTAGGAAAAATAGGTGACAAAAACATTTTGTTTTCTAATGAATTTAGTGTGTAGGTATTCCTTCCCATTTTGGTTTTGTTTACCAGAGATACATTTTTATGACGATAACTAAATGTATTTGTTGTTTTATATTCGTTTTCATCACACCATTCATTGACGATGTTTTTTTACGATGGTCGTTATATTTCATTAATTTTTTTATTATTTTGATTATAAACAACATTTCATATATTATCAAAGGTCATGTGATTGCATTCTCTTATTGAGAGACTTATTTTTATTTTATTTTTTTTCCTTTGAAGGACGTATGTATCTCCTGTTTCTTTTAGTATAGCAGATCGTTTAAACAGAATTATAATGGCTATATTCATGTATGATTGTACGTGTTGTTCGGTAGACAGTTTGCCAGTTATCACTAGTAAGTCAAAAGCGCTGCTATTTTGGACGCTATCTTGGATTTGGAGGTGTTCGCAACAAATTCTATTGAGGCAGTCTTTTTGCAGGGGTAGTTGAGTTTTGGTAAAGAGAGTTCGGTATTTGTCAAAACCTGCACCAGTACATTATAATCTAATCGTTATAACTCCACCATACTTTAAAGGAATAAGAATTAAATAACTAAGCAAAAAGCCTGTTATCATTCAAAAAGAGATAGAACTCAAGAGGGCGCTCTCTATTTCAGCCATTTCTGAACCGATTTTGGTCAAATAAAGTTTATTCTGTCGCTAAAATTGTATTCTCGTTCAAGTTTTGTGTAGCGCACTCTATACCAAAACTCATATATGCCTTTAAATACTTTAGTTTTCTCATTAAAAATACTTGCAAATAAAACTTGTTTATACTTGTTGTAGAAATCTGGCAACCTGAAGTCACTTATGTCGACTTTGGCCCTCCGCCTAAGTTTAATGTAGGTGACATCAATAAAATGATAACCCATGCATGTGTGATTGACATCTTGTTAGCAGTGTGCGCAAACAAAATCTGTGCGTCATATTTGATTATGATATTACTATTACATACCAGGTCAAATGATTGATGTGGCGTCCTAGTTGTTATTGGTTGTGGCCCATGGACCTTTTTGCTTCATGAAGTTCCTCCTTCGTTTCTGTTCCATAACACATCGTTAATTAACAATGGTAATTTCGCTATTTCTTTCATGAGTTCATCGTGCCTTTAATAGATGCAAATTTGGAACATGTTTCTTCAAAAATATTTCTACAATGATACGATACGAACTTTCCATTTTGTATTGTCTAAATGTTATCACAAAAAGCCCACGAAATTAGTCGAGATAACCGATAAACGATGATATACATTCATAAATAAGACAAGTTGGACTTTTTATATATGATTATGATATTGATTAAAGATTGAAATCATTCTTGGCTTATTCTGCAATAGTGTCCTTTGTAGAATCATCATGTTACATTAATTAATAAAGAAGAGTTGAAGTGAGAATGGCTTGTACGAGTGAACGGGAGCAACAACGACAGGGGGAGGGGGGGGGGGGGGAGGGGGGGGGGAGGGGGGAATTATGACCGTTTGACCTAAATTGTATATTCTGATTATTGTACATTTTTAGCAAAGCGCTATTGTAAATCTGTTTGCTGAATTGCGTGAAGAACATAACATTGTACATTCCAATATTACATTATTCGGGGGTTAATAATACATTGTGAATCGATCTACGAGATTTTACCAAGGATGGGACCATAGTGCTGGAAAGCATACTGGTCAATCAATTACTCCACCACAACTCCCCCCCCCCATAACATAAAAACAACAATAAAACATAGACATAAATACATACAATAAAGATACTTATTACAACTATTGTAAAGATGATAATAGTTATACAGTAATAATAAGTTAATATAACAATAATACAACAAAATAATAAATTGTAGAGATTTGTTGTAATTTATATTGTTTATTGTTAAGCGAGGGTTGTCATGTTTCGACAATTTAGCTACGGTACGTATCTCAATATTCGGTTTGAAAAGTAGAAATTACTCGTGACTCAGTCGTTTTTAAGTGACACAGAAATTACAGTACAAACAATGTTATTGACATATACTTACTACAGTACTAATATATACAACAACTTCGGCGACGCTGACTTTTAGCCCGATGGCTCTAATTATTGTCAAGTTGGCCAAACGGGCCAAACTGATAGGCATTAGACGAAAATCCACTTCGTGTCTTCATGGTCAAAGGGTACCACCACCCAAAAATAATATTCTTATTACAGAAAGGTAACATCTTTAGTATTCCATTCCATCAACAAGTTCACAAAAGTATGTTTCCAGAAAAAGAAATATATACATGTAATTGGAAACGCATCACCATTCTAAAGCATGCGTTCAAGCGGTCTGAATTGCGTAGACTGCGATGCGTGCGGTGAATTGCAATGTGTTGCAGAGCGAACGAATCGCCCGGGAATCTATAGTCTACAAACGTGCGCGTGAATAGCATTGGCGCACTCGCAAATGGTTGGCCCGTATGGATCCAGGAAATAGCAGTGGTTCCGTAAGTGGTGGAAATTAATTGCTTTGTTTATGAATTACACAACTCTTTGCAAAATGTTGGGTATCTATTTGATATCACAAAACGGTACCAAAACATATAATAATGTGTTGTTCTTTGCCCGATGGTCCCCTTTAAAGAATACTTACAGAGAGAGGTGTTGCATGTAATAACATTGTGCATCACCATGATCACAGTATTGTTAAAATAATTCTTGAAACTAACAGTCTTTGGACAACGCATAATATACAAGCTTTGCTTATTGTTGGTTCCCCCATATTTCACGTTATGTTAATTGCAAACAAATTGTTGATTATGTAATATTTATTGTATATTAGTCTTCTGTATATATATATTTTTGTATTTCGTTTATGAATATATTGTTTGTTTGTATATTTACTTGTTCAAAAGTTATTTGTGAAATATGGAAATAAATTCAAATCAAATCAAATCAAATCATACATAAACACAGTGAAAGGGGATGGGATAAAAGGGAAGTAGTGCCCTTGTTGACCTGTGCAACATATGAGGAAAGGTTGATAAAATGTGCATTGTTGTGATCTGGTACGTCCACTGAGTAATGTGTACAAAATTCGTTTTAAATGGATGTCATAATTATGGCCGAGTAATGGGCGAAAATGCATAGTATTCAATCATAAATATATTTTTTTACAAAAGAGAAATTCGAAAAACCGAAACTTATCACATGCTTCTATTGTAAATACAAATACAACAAGGTATAATTCTAAGTAAGTTTTGAGGATTTGGACAATGTTACTAAATTAGATCCCTTTAAAAATATTATGTAGTATAACGATTCTTGCAGATTTCTTTGTGAGACTTAAGTTTGGTTTTGAATCCATGCGAAATGCATTTACATTATGTATTCTTAATACAAATGATACCTCTCCAATTCTTTACATACTTGTGCAATTTCGATTTCGAAAATGTGTCCTTGTCAAAGGGCCCTACGATAATATTACTTTTCCGGGCCTGCTCTATTGGATAACACATAGTTCGATCACGGCCGGTTCAAAGCAGTGAACAATCAGGCATGACAACAGTAATATATGTTTTCGTATAGTTATCTAACGTATGATAAGAGAACGTTGATTAACTCTTCTCCTAGTTGATTCCCGCAACCCTGGTCTACACAGGGTCATGCTACATGATACCATAGACCTACTGAGCGCTTTACACAACCTTTCATTTTCATTGTTATTATTACTGCATATAAAGCAGAGGTGTGAATAACCTCAGTAAGTTATAGAAGTTTTACAATGACAAATTGATGCATACTACTTTGAGAAAATGATATAAATGCCAATGTAGATCAAACGAAAATAAAAGATGTGCATCGATACGTAATTCGGTTCAAAATAAATGCGCGGATTTCTGATCTATGGAAGTTTGATGCCAACTGCCATTGTTTGATCCCATACGGTTGTATCAATTTGGTCGCAACTTTGTATGCAATATTAGGCGCAAGAAGGCCAGAACGATCAGAACGAGGAAAGTCCTTGGTACAAATGCTCGCTTGCCATCTTTCCGACCTCTAGATATCTGGACCCCTGTACAGACTGGGCCTTATAGATAGACGCGATTTCCTCATACACCGGAGGAATCGAGGTTGCATAGCCGTGATTAGTCGCTGCGGTCGGTTGAGGAATAGTGGATGGCATCACCGATGCAGATGACGAGTGGAGTTGCGGATAGGTCGGAGGATTCGAGGTTGCAAGGCCGTGATTAGTCATCGCGGTCGGTTGAGTGGATGGAATCACAGGTAGAGGGGTGGGTGTGTATATCACAGATGCGGTGGCCGGGAACATCTGGAGATGGGCACTGGGGGTATATGGTAGGTGCGATTGCTTTGCGACCCCTGCATGGCCATGTTGTCTGCGTGCCGGGATGGATACGTGTGTAGGATTTGTCTGGCCAGGCGAGATATTGAGCACCGGATGGGCGTCAACACGTTCAGGGGCTGTGGCTGAATTTCGTGACCCCAGCTTGCTGGGTGGTTGGTTCACGTTTGCACGATTGAGCGCTGGAAGGGCGTCTCTATGAACTCGTCGAGGGGCTCTGGCTGGATTTCGTGACGCCGACTTCCTAGGTGGTTGGTTCACGTTTGCACGATTGAGCGCTGGAAGGGCATCTCTATGAACTCGTCGAGGGGCTCTAGCTGGATTTCGTGACGCCGGCTTCCTGGATGGTTGGTTCACGTCTGTATGAGTGAGCGCTGGAAGGGCATCTCTATGAACTCGTCGAGGGGCTCTGGCAAAATTTCGTGCCGCCGACTTCCGGGAAACAACCACAAGCACAATGACAATCACCACAAAGGCAAAGACTCCCCCAAGGGATATTAGTACAATCACCGTGGAAGATGGCCCCGATGACCCGCCTCCTATGAGTAGGGAAAATTAGAATTAAAAAAGAAAATGAAAATACGTATAAACACTCACTACCGAATGGACAGATTAAATACATGTATAATTCGAGTTCATCATGTTAAAGAAACTTACTTTGTATGCATAAGATGATGATTTCCACCGTTTTTTGCGGTTTTAAAAATGTTATGTCGACATCCCGCGATTGAGTCCGATGCAGTCCTTAATATACAACGACCCAGACACTATAATCAAATGTGATTACATTTCAATAACTACAAGGGAAACCAAACGTTATTATACAGGGTGGCCGAAAAACGGAACGGGCACTTTCCAAAATAAAGTAACACAGTGGGTGATTTCAAGTATGGTGTTGGGGTTAGTGTTAGTGTTGAGGATGAAAAACTGCCTCTAATCTGAGCTAAACACCAGCTTCCAGATTAAGAGGAGGTCACGAACTTTCCGAAAACGATCATACCAAATCGCTACCAACCCTAATATCGATATCAGGATCGATAGTGTTAGTCAACACCAGACAAAATCACCAGAACCCCTTTAAAATGGTGACGAAAACTTTCATATGCTTACGAATTATAGAGCAAATCGTAATAAAGACTTACCACATGCATGCATTGAATACCATAATTAGAAGAAAATATTAAAACCATTCACTTGATCGATACGATGTTAGTGGATATTCCCTATTTTTCGTGGAATTCGTAACTAAACTCGCAAAAAATGTGCGTGACTCTCTTTAAAAAATTGAATGCCCGCCGCGCGCAGAGACACATCGCTAGCGCTAGCGGTTTGCTTAGCCGACGATGAAGGCATAACTCGCAGTGGCAACACGGTACAAGTTCCGAGTGAATACCGATAGTACGTGACATGTTATATAGTTTGATTAAATCTGTCACGTGATCATTAGGGATTCTGTGGCGGAGTGGGTAAGGCCGGTCGATCGCACGTGTATCACGTAATAAATTAATTGTTAGAAGTGGGTTCGAGTCCCCGATGTGGTAACTTTTTTTGTTGTTGCCATTATTAAAAACAAATCTCGTAGAGCTTTGAACTCAATTACAAGTTTTTATAAAATGTCAAAGATGTACAAACAATTGTCAGTGTATACATTACGTACAGGGTCCTCTAGAGGAGTGTGTGTTTGGGGGGGGGGGGGGGGGGGGACAAATAATCATCATGAATCACGATGTTTCAAATATAAACTGATGACAAGATTCTGATCTTTCTCATTCTCAACATCGAACTGAAAAGGTGTAAACTAAGTATTTTGAAAGTAGCAGTCATTCATAGGCTTTTTTAAAACATGGGAGCTAGAACGTATAATTAGGCCTATTTAGAAAAACATTCTGGTTTCGAAAATAATTAGCTGCCTGAAAAGTGGGTAACAATTTTGCAAGAATCACAGGAATTAACCACCTCTGTATGATATTGTACATGTGGCTCGACAAGGTTGGGGGCCATTATTCCCCCCCCCCCCCCCCCCCACCTCAGAGATTTGTTTTATTGCTCCAAACCGTAAAGCTCGGACCTACCGTTACTAAATCACGTTACCAAATCCCGAAAATCGCTCAATTTCGTGATGTGTGTACAAAACAACTGGCCAATATAAGTTTTCGTTCAAAATAGATACATCGTTGGTTTGGTCTGGTTTACATTTGTAGTGTTTGTTTTGGTGTTCAAAAAGTTAAATTATAGTTAGAAATGAAACAAACAACACAAACAATACAAATACAGAAGTATAAAAACAAATAAATAATTATGTACATAAAATAATTCATTATAAAAACAATAAAACACAATAAGGAAGAAACTGGCTATTCCAATTTGTTTTGATGAATTATTATTCTATTCCAAAATAACGGTCTAAATAATTTATGTAGTGAACAATGTGAATATCAGATTTATGGGTAAAAATATGAATTGTATGACCTTATTTGCGTAAATTACTATAGATATTCAAATAAATACATTCATAAAAAAATTTGATTTTCATTGCGTTTCAAAAAACCTCACTTAAGTAAAATTTCACAAATTATCTAGGTTGATACCCTTTTTAAATGCTTAGACAAACGAAAACACCACCATTTCAGGACAGAATTGTGATTTTAATGCCCACCTAGCAACAGTAACACTAACACCAGCTCGATCTGTACTTGAAATGACTTTCATTTCGATCCCTATGGAAGTTGTTATCTCTATGGAGTTTTGCGTATACATGCTCAACACTAACACTACTGGGCAGATTAGCAGACGACGCTAAACACCAGCAACCACGTGGCACTGCCGGAAGTACGAGGTCAAACCTCTAACACCAACTCATTTCAAGTACGGTGTTAAGGCTGCAGTTAGTGTTTAATAAACACTAACACTAGCTCAACACCATATACGATAGTATATTGCCATATCAATAAACACCGCCTGTCGGAAACGGAAGTTTGTACAACGGTGAAATCAGAGGTCATCATGTTAACATCATCCTAACACTAAGTCATTTCAAGTATGGTGTTTAAGCCCGATTTAGTGTTTAATAAACACTAACACCAGGTTTAAACACCATACTTGAAATCACCCAATGACTGTGTTCATTGGATAGAGTGTCATTTACAATGAAAAATGATATCAAGATCAGTCATTTCGGTCGTGTAGTTTTTGTTTAAAAGCGCTTTGAGTGACACTATGTCAGGTTCCCTTTTTTGACAATTTTTAACAAGTCAGTGCATGATAAATCGCACTTACTGCCCGTCAAAGCGTCGAACAACGAGCAATACGCGCGACATTTTTAGTGTGTATTCAGATGTGTGCCGAGAGAATGGCCATAGTTGCTCGATGATATGACGGCCAGGAAGTGCGATTTATCAGGCAGTGACTTGGGTTACGCAAATGGCAAAAAATGGGAACCTGACATGGTCTCACTTAAAGGGGTAGTTTAGTTTTGGTAGAGAGGACGCTGCACATCACAATTTTTTTGTGAGGTAATGAAAAACTGAGTGTCGAATTTGCGAGAACATGCAATTTCAATGGCAAAATAAACTTTATTTGGTCAAAATCGGCCCAGAAACGGCTGAAATATCAATAAATATATCTGACCCTATAATTATTTGGGGCCCAAATAATTAGCTGAATTTTTCAAAAAAATAATAAAATGCTTGCACTTTTTCAAAAATTTTCAAAAGCGTTTTTAAAATAGTTGTTGATGATCTCTCTATTTAATCGTTATTTTAATAAAACATCACATGCATCATTTTGATTGAAAAATGGTTGAAACCAATGCCTTTTTAGAGAGCGCCCTCTTGAGTTGTAATGGCTCTTTTCTAATGATAACGGGCTTTTTACTTAGTCGTTTGTAATTTTATATACCTTTCGAGCATGGTGGAGTTAAAATTATTAGTTTTATAATGATACTGTCCATGTTTGGTTACTAAAGTTGAGCCTTACCAAAACTAAACTACCCCTTTAAGACGTCCTATAACAAAATTATTTCCCCTAAATCTTACCACATCCGACACCAGCGTCTTCACTGTGAACACAATCATTCCTGTAGAAGCCACTAGAAGGACAGTTCCGTAGGTTGTCCTCATCGCCATAGCAATACACGTTGTCCAGAAGAATTGGCCCAGACCCTGCACCGAAGAAGGCAAATGGCAGAGCAACAGCGTTGTCAGTGGGATATCCTAGTTCCCGACATACGACTCTGGCATCGGCGTTATCCCAGGAGTCATCGCAGACCGTCCCCCACTCGCCCTGGTAGAAGACCTCGACGCGCCCTTCGTACGGTGATGATCCTCCCGCGAGTCTCACGTTGTAATCATGGACGTTGTAATCGTTGGTATCGATGTACTGGTTGTAATCGATGGAATCGATGTACTCGTTGTAATCGATGGTATGGATGTACTCGCTGTAATAGTTGTAATCGGTGTACTCGTTGTAATAGTTGTAATCGTTGTAATCGTTGTTATCTTTGTATGGGTAAGTAACAAAATATAAGGAGGAAACAAAGTGCGATATAAATAAGCTTAGATATACGAAAACGTTCATCTATTACGTATGCTAATGATCAATATACAGGTATATACTTCTTTAAAGTATACATTTATTGATAGTCATCCCACATGTCATCGCACACCCACTCGCCCTTGTAGAAGATCTCGACGCGACTTTCACTCGGGTTAGATCCATCGGCGAGCCATTACAGCCTGGTAGTTAGGTTAATTTGTTGTTAGATATGGATCGCCCTTCATAATCGAAGAAAAGATAAATTTGAATATACTGTGAAAGACAAGACAATAGTCTATGTGTTGGCCTGATTATCTTGTTACAATCATTTGAAAACATTTTGTTTGCATTCGATTTAAAACGTGTTTCTAGCTTAAAGCAAGACAATTCGTGATTACGTAATACCACCTTCCGTGAAATCCATTGGCGAAATTGAATGCTAAAAGTGGTAAATCACTTGACCGAATCACTAAATCGTATGAACAAAATGCAATTTTGAACCACAATTGCAAGCCCTCAGCTCAATTTCACAAAATTGAATGACACGCTTATCAAAAAGAATGAGAAGCTCACGAAATTGGCCGAGAAATCCTATACTAAAACTTGTAAGTTGTCATTATACAAATGATGCACAGGCATGAGTGGATCGGTAAGAATTGGATGCACGAGTTTAACTTTGGAATGGTTTAAACCCACGAGCGCAGCGAGTGGGTTTTAGACCATTTCCAAAGTTAAAAGAGTGCATGCAATTCTTACCGATCCACGAAATATGCCTGTGCAGCATTTGTTTTATAAAATGGGCGCGAAAAAATGTGAAAATCAGACTTTTCCCCAGTAATGGCTAAATTGGCTAAATTTACCGACCCATGGCTTCAAAAGTACCGACCCATGGCTTCAAAAGTACCGACCCATGGCTGCAAAAGTACCGACCCATGGCTGGGAAAAAATTAGATTTTCACATTTTAATTTTTTTTTGTTTAAATGATGTAAATTATTTTAAAACAATTTTAAAATAAAAAAAGAAACAAACTTGAAATGATGTAATTTTTTTTTTAATGATAAAAAATTTGTTTATATCAATTTAAAAACTTAAATTTTTTTTTTCCGATCCACGAAATATGCCTGTTCACATTTGTTATATAAATGAGTGCAAAAAATGTGAAAAAAAAACTAAAGTGAGCCATGCATCAGTAAAAAAACTTTTACACGCTAATTGACCAATCAGAATGCAGAGATTCTTCTACCCATTTTATAATAAAAACTAATGGTCATCATTCAGTGTTATAAAATGAATAGAAGAATCCCTGCATTCTGATTGGTCAGTTTTTACTAATGCATTTTACCTATGCATTTTACTAATGCATGGCTCACTTTAGTTTGATTTTTGCTCCCATTTTTATAAAACAAATGCTGCACAGGCATAGTTCGTAGATCGGTAAGAATATTGTCTGCACCCTTTTAGCTTTGGAAATGGTCTAAAACCTACTCGCTGCGCTCGTGGGTTTATACCATTTCAAAGTTAAACTCGTGCATCCAATTCGTACTGATCCACTCAAGCCTGTGCATCATTTGTATAATGATTGAATGGTAGTATTATAAACGTCTAAGTTACCGTGCTGTTTTAATTAAAATGAAATGAGCCATTAGCACAATATGGCGCTCTCCAGGCACCTGGAAGTTTCAATACATTTTTAATAAATAAATACGAATGTGATGTTTGGTTAGAATTATAGAGAGATACTCAAAAAACATTGTAAAGGCATTTTGGTATATATTTGAAAAATGTACAGAATTTATACATAATTCATATCTAAACACTTCAATCTTAAATATCTTGTAAACGAAATGGAAATTTGAAAGACGGTATTATGTGGCACATGTTTATCATAATCCGGAATGCCTACTAATCTCACCACATATTACACCGGCGTCCTCAGAGTGGACACAATCATGGTTGTTCCAGTAGCTCGAGGGGCAGTTCTGTAGGTTGTCCTCCCAACCAAAGCACTGCACCTCGTCCAGAAGAATTGGCCCAGACCCTTCACCGAAGTAGGCAGATGAGACCGCTTTGGAGGACCCGTCCCAATACCCTAGTTGCCAACATACGACCCAGGCATCGTCGTCATCCCAGCTGTCATCGCACACCGTTCCCCACTCGCCCTGGTAGTAGACTTCGACGCGCCCTTCGTACGGTGATGATCCTCCCGCGAGTCTCACATTGAAATCAGGGTCATATGGACGTGTAGACCAATACTCATAATAAGGAGTTGTCTCTGGAAGAGCACCTTTGATAAGTAGCACAATATGAGGAGGAAACAAAGTGCGACATAATTAAGCTCAAATGTACGAAAAACGTACATCGTTTACTTTTTCTGTCAAAGGTTTCCTTTTCTTTTCTTTGGCAATTCCTAGTGTTGTCTGCTTGTATTGTTAATATGAATATGATAAGGTCTGAGAGAACTAGTAGAGTTCCAAGTAAGTTTTGAGGATTTGGACAATGTTACTAAGTCCCTTTAATATAAGGGCATATTATTTTAGAGCATTGGCAAGGTGGTATTATATGGCACATGTTTATCATAATCCGGAATGCCTACTAATCTCACCACATATTACACCGGCGTCCTCAGAGTGGACACAATCATGGTTGTTCCAGTAGCTCGAGGGGCAGTTCTGTAGGTTGTCCTCCCAACCAAAGCACTGCACCTCGTCCAGAAGAATTGGCCCAGACCCTTCACCGAAGTAGGCAGATGAGACCGCTGTGGATGGCCCGTCCCAATACCCTAGTTGCCAACATACGACCCAGGCATCGTCGTCATCCCAGCTGTCATCGCACACCGTTCCCCACTCGCCCTGGTAGAAGACTTCGACGCGCCCTTCATACGGTGATGATCCTCCCGCGAGTCTCACATTGAAATCAGGGTCATATGGACGTGTAGACAAATAATCATAATGAGGAGTCGTCTGGGGAAGTGCACCTTTGATAAGTAACATAATATAAGGAGGAAACAAGGTGCGACATGAATAATTTCAAATATACGAAAACGTAAATCGTTTACCATGTATTTGTATGCTCATGATCATTTCTTTCTTTAATATAGGTTTTCCCATTCATTTTCGTCATTTTGTCATTCCATTTTGTCCCGAGAAGCCGAGAATGTGCCAATGCCAACTTCAATTTCGTCTATTGTCGACCAATTTCTGATCAATTTTCTGATCAACTAATCTTCAACATTCCAACACCACATTTCATATGCTTCCAAAACTTTTAGCATCTGCCTTCATCATGTTCAACATTTCTGCCCCATACAGTGCTTGAATCATATTTTCTTTTACATCTATTTAAGCTGAGACCTCGTTAAGAAGTTCTTTCTTTTTGTAGAATGCAGTTTTGGCCATTATAATTCTGGTTCGAAATTCAACTAAGCAACTTCCATCCTCGCTCAATATATAAACATATATTTTAAGTTTAAATTAGGATATGTGTCTTCCTTTTTGAGAAGTTCAGTAATCAGTAATCGATATATTTATTTTGTTTTACTTTGTTGTTACATTATGTATTTCGCATAATATTATACAGTTGAGTTTTGGTATGGAGAGTACAGTTTTGGTCAAACTGAATTTTAGTAACAAAAATCTGCACCATTACATTCCAAACTAATAATTATAATTCCACCATGCTCGAAAGGTACAAGCGACGATTAATTTCATGCTCTTTAAAATTTGACACTGAATTTTTCATTTCGTGCAGCGCCCTCTATAGTAGAAAGGTTGAGCAAAGGGTCCGTCCCTTCGTCAAGTGTGGGAGATTTTGAATTCACGAAACCCGGGGCAAGAAATAAGAATGCTTGTTCGCAATGGCGGACGGAAATATACAATTCCGGGAACAAAATTACAGAAATTACGATTTTCTCTTCTAATGTTGGTGCCCTCGCTTATTTCAATGCGACGTCTGTATGTGCTGTGGTACGTTTGAACTTGGTAATTTCGTTCATACCGTGACCCCATTTCAGACTAACGTCTGAAACGTCTGTTCAATATTTTAAAAACAATTTCAGCTTGCGGATCCATGGGTCGGCCGTATCAAGATAATGATGGACTAATGGACAGTCCACAATGAATATTTATTAAAATCATAGATGTTATCCCTCAAACGTGTATTAGGGCATGAGCATATTAAACTTAATCTTAAGCAAACACGCTTCCCACCTAAACTCGCAATAAGCATGTTCTATAGAGATTAAATTAATGAATGTAAACAATAATTAAATATACAATCATATAAAATACCCTTTAAAACATATAATAAAACAACCGCGCGCGCACACACACACACACACGCACGCACACACACACACACACACACACACACACACACACACACACACACACACACACACACACACACACACACGCACTCACACACACACACACACACACACACACACACACATATACTCACACACACGGAACTACACTGTATGCATAATATTTTACGTGTATCAAGCACAATTTATCAACACCAATAGAACACCTAAGATACATACTGTACACATTATACTAGAAACTGGTATTATAGCCCATAATTATACAAGGACCTACATTGGCATGAGTAGAAAGGGTGCTATATTCCTTTGATTAGACATGACATTTGTTCACCAACCACAAATATCCACCATATTCATTTATTATAGGTTTTCCCATTAATTTTCGTCATTTTGTCATTCAATTTCGTCCCGAGAAGCCGAGAATGTGCCAATGCCAACTTCAATTTCGTCTATTGTCGACCAATTTCACAAAAAGTCCTTTCAATTTAGTCGTTCGTCACGTATTTTTGTCGATTACAATTCAAATTCGTCGGTCACAGTTGCTGAACACATCTGTGACTGACGAATTTGAATTGTACTGGACGAAAATGTGTGACAAATGACTAAATTTAATGGACTTTTTGTGAAATTGGTCGACAATAGACGAAATTGAAGTTGGCACTGGCACATTCTCGGCTTCTCGGGACGAAATTGAATGACAAAAGTGTTAAAATGAATGGGAAAACCTATATTTAACTTTCCAATTATAGTTACAGCCTGCAGCCAATTTCATTCCACAGGCAGTTTTCATATACGTTACCTCTCTGTTATGGAACAACCATTTTCAAACACAAGATTGCGGAAATTCTTTGTGAATACAATTGTATCAATTAGGCCTAATGCAGAGGGTTTTTGTGGCATTTCTCTAATCATTAATTGTAAATTTTATACTCGCAGTGTTTGCTTCTTAAAGAAAAGAGAAAACATCAAACAAAACTTGGTAAAATTACTTGTGAAATAAAAAGGTTATTTATTTTTCAGAATTGTGACTACTCTCTCACAGCCAGTGGCGATCGACGGAGGGGGGGGGGGGGGGGGGGGGCACGGGGAGTGCCCCCCCCCCCCAATAATTTGGAAAAAACAATAGAAAATATAAGGTGACATTTTTTGAAAAAACAAAGAATACATAAGGTGTGCCCCCCCAATAATAAGTTGTGCCCCCCAATCAGTCCGACCACGCTACGCCACTGCTCAAAGCTAAAGTATTGCTTACCACTGCGAACGTAATTCACTTTCAAGAGACAAAACAGAATCAGCAACACCGTTTTACCGATGGCAGAAACGCGACAGTTCTGGAATGCGGCCATTTTGGTAAATACCCCGCATGTGAAGGGCTGAATTCTCTGTTATGCGCGAAAATCATCTAATATTTTTTCTAAATCTGGTTCCGCATTTCATGAAATAATTGATTTTAAAGATTGTGTTCATAACTTCTTTCAATTTGATGCCACGCATGGCTGACATGCAGACAATGACTCGTTTCTACCTAATGTATTAGTGGTGTAGCGTGTGCTTACTGATTGAAGGGAGGGGGCACTACACTTATTGCTGGGGAGTGCTGTCTGTATTCCTGTATTTTGAAAATGTTGTTTGTTATTGTCCCCGATCCCCTCTCCCCCAGTTAGCTACATCTTTGCCAGGCACGTACCACAGTGGCATTGAGAGTACAAATCGACACAAAGAACACATACCAATCCTTTCAAATAGACTGTTGAGCGTTGAGTGGGACTTCTGTGGAGTATAATAATGTAGGTACCTTCAACAATAGCAACCCTTTGGTACATGGCATCTATTAATTGATGTGAGCAGTTCAAGCAAACAAAATATATACGTCATATTTGAATATGATATTTCAAATCGTGCAGATTATGTGCGTTGTTGGTTGTCGCTGGTTGTGGCCCATGGACCTTTTTGGTTCATGAAGTTCCTCTTTCGTTTTTTTTTCCATTATAAGCCCCGTTACATATTTCGTTTACAAACTTAATTTGCCAACCCTTATTATGACATCATCGATTCTTTAATAGATCAGTATTTGGAACATGTTTCTTTGAACATATTTATACGAACACAATTGCAAAGGCAATTTATGAAAAATTATGATACATTATGATATGAACTTCCCATTTTGTATTTATGTCTCATAGAAGTGATAATTATCGCAAAAAGCTTACGAAATTAGTTTACGAGATAAACGATATTGGGATGATGTTATACATGTAAATTCATAGATAAGAAACGTTAGACTTTTAAAATATGATAATGATCATAATTACAGATTATAATAATTCCTGGCTTCTTCTGCAATTGTCTTGTGAAGAATCATCATAAATTACACAATAAAAAAAGAGTTGAAGTAAGAATGGCTTGTACGAGTAGCAAGGGAGCAAGAAAGATAGAGCGAGGGGGAATTACTGGGCAATTATACCATCCCCCAACAAACAAAAAAAAATTAAAAAAAATAATAATAAAAAAAAAAAAAAAAAAAAATGAAAAAAAAAATAAATAAAAAACACATTAATAAAAAGAAAACAAATATATAATACAAAATGAAATAAATATTGAATACAAAATAATAATAATAATAATAACAAAAACAATAATGCATTTTAGACTTGTAATGTTATTTGTATTGTTTATTGTTAAGCGAGGGATGTTAGGTTAGGACAATTTAGCTATCTGAAAAGGGGAAATAGATGAATCTGTTAATTGATTAATTTCCAGGCACGTTTACTCGTAATTTCAAGTGACAAATAAATTAAAGGAGTAGTACAGTTTTGGTAAGGCTGAGCTTTAGTAGCGAAAACCTGCAAAATAGCATTACAAACTAATAGTTATAACTCCACCAGGCTCGAAAAGTATAGAAAATTACAAACGACTAAGCCTGTAATCATTAAAAAAGAGCCATTAAAACACAAAAGGGCGCTTTTTAACAAAGCATTGGTTTTAACCATTTTTCATACAAAATTATGCATGATTGTGATGTTTTGTTGAAATAATAATTAGAGAGATCATTAACAACTATTTAAAAACCTCTTTTCACATTTTTTGAAAAAGTGTAAGCATTTTTTAAATGTCAAAAAAATTGTTATTTCGTGCAGCGCCCTCTATACCAAAACTGAACTACCCCTTTAAAGTACAACGAATTTTATTGACATCATTTATACAAATACTTGTGCTACTCTGACTTGTAGCCCAATGGCTCTAATTATGTCCTACTTGCCGATTCGGCGGGCACAACTGGTGGGCCCTATACTGAAATCTTTCTTCGGGACTTCATGGCATAAACATTTTGAGAATACTTTATACAGAGAGAGGTGTTGCATGTAATAACATTGTACAAAACAGTATTGTTAAAATAATTATTGAAAATATGAACAGTCTTTGGACGACTAAAAATATCCATTTACGATGCACTAAAATATGTATATATATGTACGATAAAAAAAAAAAACACGAACAAACGAAGCGAAAGGGGCTGGGATAAAGACATTCTTGAGTAATGGTTATTGCGGATTTCTTTGTGAGACTTTCGTTTGGTTTTGAATCCATGCGAGATGCACTTACAGTAGGACTTCTAAATGCAAATGAAACCTCTCCAAGTGCTTACATGCATGTACAATCTCGAAAATGTGTCCTTGTCCAAGGGCCTACGATAAACCTTCTCCGGGCCGTCTCCATTGAATAACACATGGTTCGGCAGGAACGCAGTGTCCTTTCTATATATACTACGTGCTTAGTAGAACAAGAACTCGGCTGGTATTGTTGATTTTGACAAACACTTTTCACGAATCAAAGAAGCAATTTATATTTCATTTGATATTTCAACAACATGTTTTCGTCTTCCAGGCTGTACAACTTGTTTTGAAACTGTATTTACGTCGACCATTACTCAACTATATCTTTAACAAAAGGAAGTAGCCCAAACAAACGTTTAATAAAGAATATTTTCCCATTCCGGCTCCGAATATATGTAAAACTACATCACATGAAACTCGTATCGTTGAAATATAATATTGTGTTCACGATCACGTAAGCTAATGTCATAAAATCTTACAAAGCTGATACGAAATATTCAAAACCACTTAACATGATTATGTTAAACAAAAAATGGAAGTAAAAGCGTGAATGCTAGATTAATCTGCATATTATAAACATAATAATTACAGTCCCCAACTAGTGACTAGCGAGGAAGGGAAGTAGTGCTTTCAATATACATAAAGTATTGTATACAGCCTAAACATCATAACAAAATATAAATGACAAAGTGGCTTTGAAAAGATAGTTTTTTGTATAGTATTCATATGATTATAGAAAGCTGAGTAACTCTTCATCTAGGTCGTGTTACAGACAAACTAATAGGTTGATTCCGGCAAACCTGATCTATGCGACATGCGCTTCATACAATTGCGTCATTATCACTGAATTACTGCTACACTATACTATGTGTTCTTCGCTTTACACAACTTTTTCATTATCATTATTATTACTGCATAAAAAGCTGCGAGAAAAAGGAAAGTTGTGATTAACTTTTAAAGGTCATAGCTGTTCTACAATGACAAGTAAATGTAGATTCACAATTTTATAAGAAAATAGTATATATAAATGCGACTAATAGATAAAACCGCGTGTATAACAATGTGCGTTGATATGTAAATCTGATCGGTTCAAAATTAATGCGGGGATTTCTGATTTGTGCTTGATCCTACGGTTTTATCAATTTGATCGCAACTTTGTATGCAATATTAGGCGCAAGAAGGCCAGATCGATCAGAACTAGGAAAGTCCTTGGTACGAATTGTTGCCTTCCGCCTTCCCGAGCTCTTGATAGCTGGACTCCTGTCCAGACTGGGCCGTAGAGGGAGACTGGAGTTCCTGATACGTCGGAGGATCTGCGGTTGCCAGGCCACCACCAGTCGCTGCGGTCGGCTGAGGAAGAGTGGTTGGCATCACAGGTGCAGATGGAGACTGGAGTTGCGGATAGGCTGGAGAGGTTGCAAGGCCGTGATCAGTCGCTGCGTTCGGTTGAGGAATAGTGGATGTCATAACAGGTGGAGGGTTGGTTGTGTACGTTACAGATGAGTTGCCCGGGAACATCTGGAGAGGGGCATTCGGGGGATATGGAAGGTATGGTGGGTTTGCAACCCCTGCGTGGCCTTGTTGTCCGCTTACCAGAGCGGGTGGCTCGTACACGTTTGTAGGAATCGTCTGGCCTTGAGGGGCTCTGGCTGAATTCCGTGACACCGACTTCCGGGAAACGACTACGCAGACCGCTACAATCCCGATGACAATCACCACGAAGGAAAACACTCCTACAAAGGACATAACTCCAATCACCGTGGAAGATGGTCCCGTAACGGTTGGCCCGCCTCCTGTATGAAGGGAAATTCGGAATAACAACACGATGTGAATATACGTTTACACGCTATGCGTATTCAAAAATAAAATGGACAGATTGAAATAGTATACGTTCATTACGTACAAGACTGGATTTAACGAATGACTTTTTATGAATGAGGTACGGATTTTAACAATTTCTGAGGTTTAATAAATGAGAAGGCGCCAGTCCGCGATCGATTTTTTTCTCAAGATACGGCGACCTAGTCTCTTTAACTCAAATGGATTACATTTGCATTAACACCACTATGTACAAAGGGAAGCCAAACGTTGTTATACTACTAATTTTCATTGATAATATTCATCACTAACCTTCAAGTCATTATTTCCCCTTGTATTTCACCAATTATGAAATAATCAATGTCTTTTGACCGCTGATCATCTGTTTGGACTGACCACTGGAGGTTGGCATGAAACCCGCATTAACATGCATTTGTTTGTGCAATATTATAATTATGACGTTTCATATCGTTCAGTTGGAAAACACGGCAGCCTCCATTGGACAGCCAGAATAGACCACAGTGGTCTTAAAACAGAAATTAATTGTATTATTTGTGATGCCCAAGTAACAGTAAAATACCAGTGTGGACTAGACACGCTTAACATAATAATGGAGACAGTTACCGATGTACCGCCTGCTCGGACTGTAGTTATAGACTGCGGGTCGTTCTATACTGGTCTACGTACACTGTGAACAAACCGTTGGCCCTACAGGATGTCACTCATATTGTATAGGTTATCGCAATCCTTGTTTAGATATACCGTAGCTTACATTATGAAATAAGGTAAAGTATTATTATGTTCATAATATTCCTTTATAAGCTTACCACATCTCACACCGGCATCCTCGTAGTGGCCACAACCATTGCTGTACCAGTCACTCTTAGGGCAGTTGTGTAGGTTGTCCTCCCAACCAGAGCACTGTACGTAGTCCAGAAGAATTGACCCAGACCCTTCACCGTAGTAGGCAGATGACCGAGCGATAGCGTTGTCGGTCGGATATCCTAGTTGCCGACATACAACTCTGGCATCGGAGTTATCCCAGGAGTCATCGCACACCGTTCCCCACTCGCCCTGGTAGAAGATCTCGACGCGACCTTCACTCGGGTTTGATCCATCGGCGAGCCGTACAGCCAGGTAGTCAGGATAACTTGTTGTTAGATATGGATCACCTTTGATTAGCGAAGAAAATAGAAATTTGAATATACTGTGAAACACAAGACAAAAGTCCATGCATTTGCATGATTATCTATGTAAATACAGTTACCGGTAATAGGGTTGTGTTGTTGCTTGTTTAAACAACCTTGCTACTCCCAGCGAAATTCGTATTATCTTCCATCTATCAATTATTTCATCTTTAGCTCTGCCACTTGTCATTTGGCAAATCCATCATCTCTAAACCGTACAGTATAATAACATTATACTACATATTATTATAGTACTACTTTTATCATACGATGTCTATAATGTTCAGGATCAACATCTACATCATTTTTCAAAAGCTTACCACATCTTACACCCGCGTCCTCATTGTGGCCACAATTGTTGTTGTTCCAGCCGTTGGAAGGGCAGTTAGCTATGGTGTCCTCCCAACCGTAACACCCAACGTCGTCCAAAAGAATCGCTCCGGAGCCTTCGCCGAAATGGGCAGATGAAAAAGCGATAGCATCGCCGTAGTATGTCGGATATCCCAGTTGATTACAAACAACCGTAGCATCGCTGTTATCCCAGGAGTCATCGCATACCGTTCCCCAGCTGCCCTGGTAGTAGACCTCGACGCGACCTTCATTTGGTCCTGATCCACCAACAAGCCGTACCGCCGAATAGTTAGGAAAACTTGTTGTTAGAAATGGACCACCTTTGATAAGCGAACAAGAGAGAAATTTATGATATTAAAACACTTTGAAAGACATGACAATTATCAATGTGTTCGCCTGATTATCTTACAGGAAACTCTGTTCCTTGTACATGCTTATTTATTACGCAACCTTGCTACTCAAGGCAACATTCGTAGTATCTTCCATCAGTCAATTACTTCACATTTAGCCCCAACCACCTGTACTTTGTCAAACCGCCTCTCTCCAGGAGCGAAAACATACTTCCCATCACGGAGAAGGACTTGGAAGACCGCTAATTTACCCATCTCTTATCTTATATTAAAGATGTTCTCGAGATGTGGTGCTACAGCAAAGTTGTAGCAAACGCTGTGATTGTTAAAGATAAGGATTCATGTAATCCCCATAATAGATCTAGGCTATGCTAGAAGAATAACAACTTCATGCGTAGTTGACAAACAATGTAACATAATATTAATATACAAATATGTTAAAGGGGTAGTACAGTTTTGGTAAGGCTAAGCTTTAGTAACCAAATCCTGCACAATAACACTACAAACTAATAGTTGTAACTCCACCATGCTCGAAAAGTATAGAAAATTACAAACGACTAATTAAAATGCCTGTTATCATTCAAAAGGAGCCATTGCAATACAAGAAGGCACTCTCTAAAAAATCATTGGTTTCAACCATTTTCCATACAAAATTATGCAAGTGATGTTTTGTTGAAATAATGATTAGATAGAGAGATCATCAACAACTATTTAAAAACCTCTTTTGAAAATTTTTGAAAAAGTGTATTTATTTTGGATTTTTTTGGTTTAAATCATCGAATAAATCTGGGCCCCAGATTTATTCCAATCGGATATATTTATTGATATTTCAGCCGTTTCTGAACCGAATTTGATCAAATAAAGTTTATTTTGCCATTACAATTGTATGCTCTTCCAAATTTTACACTCAGTTTTTCATTACCTCACAAAATAATTATTTCGTGCAGCGCCCTCTATACCCCTTTAACAATGTTATTATTTTATCTAGTAACTATGTTGACCTGTGCAAAAATAGATGAATGGTTGATACAATGTGTATCTCTATGATCTGATATGAGTGATGTGTGAACATTTCATGTTAAATGGATGTTATAATGACGAGGAATGAGCGAAAATGCAAAGTGAATAGTGATATTCACTAACTCAATTGCACCGACTTTGTACATAGTTATAGCTATATCCAGTGGATGTGTGGATAGTTACAAATCCAAACACTTCAATCGTAAATATCTTTTTAAGGAAGGGAATTGTTTAAACTAAAACCGGTTCCACCATGTCCATGCTTATATTGGTGCAACCCAACTAACAATTGGACGTTTTCTGAACGTTCTAAACAGGTTCAAAGTTGGTTATTTGGACGTTCTGTGAAAACGTTTTTAAAACGTTTATTTGTGGAAGGTTGAAAACGTTTTTAGAACGTTCCAAATGGACGTTTTTAGAACGTTGTTTAAACGTTAGAAAAACCAATAAAAAACCTTTCATGTATTTGCTTTTAAGTGCAAGGACCAACAGAACGTTTTAAGAACGTTCTGTAAACATTCATTAAAGACGAAGACCTATGGAACCTAATAAAAACGTTTTAAGAACGTTCTGTAAACGTTCATTAAAGACGAAGACCCATGGAACCTAATAAAAACGTTTTAAGAACGTTCTGTAAACGTTCATTAAAAACGAAGACCCATGGAACCTAATAAAAACGTTTTGTAAACGTTCTGTAAACGTTTTGTGTTTGCTGGGAACAACCAAGTATGAGAGAACCACTAGAGTTCCAAGAAGGTTTTGTAGACAATGTTATAGATCCCATTATATCGCACAGTATAAACAAAACATTATGCTACTACTATTGATACTACTGCTGCTACTACAACTACTACTACTACTAGGGGAAGGTGGGGCAGGATGGGACACGGGGCAGGATGGGACAAGCTTATATTCTTCATGGGAAGCAATAGCTGGCGCTATCCGCTGTACTTTTGAAAGACACATGCTCGGGTAGCTATATTTACGCCCAGTGATGACGGGATACTTTTGAACTTTTTTTTAGAAAAACGCATTAGTTCGATTTCCGTCACGTCAAAATCTAGGCTTGTAAGAAGTTAGATTATCTCTGACACTATATGACGAAGGATTGAAAGTCGATTGTGTGTGATTGTGGTAGCTAATATATCAACCTTTAATACTTCATGATACGTACTAGGCTGAATGCTATTCCTTGTGTCTCGGCGTGGTGCAAAATGTAATGTGTTTGTGTGGGGGGGGGGGGGGGGGGTGGGGGGCAGGATGGGACACGTTCTGTAGAATGGGAAACTGTTCTGTACCTGTTCTGTACGTATTGTAAAAATAAAGCATTTGAACTCTTTCATTATCTTCATGGAAACGGAATATTTGTTTATACTGTATCTTATTTCAGGACTCTAGGGCCATACACAATGCCACAAGAGATACAAAAAACTTCCAGTTCTTTCAAGTTTATTTTTGCAGGTTTTGGCAATGTTACAACCCCATTCTGTGTCCCATCTTGCCCCAAGAATGTGGGGCAGGATGGGACACACAATTTTTTTTTTGAATTGACTATAACTTCAAAAAAGATTTGTCAAATAAGTCATGATTGGGTGTGATAGCGTAGCCTTACATAATCTTTACATATCCTAATGTACGTGTGTGTATCTATTTTGTTGGTTGAACAAAATGTGGCCCATCCTGCCTCACCTTCCCCTACTACTACTACTACTACTACTACTACTACTACTACTACTACTACTACTACTACTACTACTACTACTACTACTACTACTACTACTACTACTACTACTATTACTACTACTACTACTACTACTACTACTACTACTACTACTACTACTACTACTACTTCTACTACTACTACTACTACTATTATTACTACTACTACTACTACTACTACTACTACTACTACTACTACTACTACTACTACTACTACTACTACTACTTCTACTACTACTACTACTATTATTACTACTACTACTACTACTACTACTACTACTACTACTACTACTACTACTACTACTTATACTGCTACTACTACTACTACTACTACTACTACTACTACTACTACTACTACTACTACTATTACTACTACTACTACTACTACTTCTACTACTACTACTACTACTACTACTACTACTACTACTACTACTACTACTACTACTTCTACTACTACTACTACTACTATTATTACTACTACTACTACTACTACTATACTACTACTACTACTACTACTACTACTACTACTACTACTACTACTACTACTACTACTTATACTGCTACTACTACTACTACTACTACTACTACTACTACTACTACTACTACTACTACTACTACTACTACCAGGCGCGCCGGAAGCAGTTTTGGATTGGGGGGGGGGGGGGGGGGCAAAACCCAAAGGGGGCTCACGGTTTATGTGTTTAGGGGCTCATGCCCAACCACACTCACAGGGTTGCCCCCCCCCCCCCCCCCCCCCCCCCCCCCCTCCCACGGTCAAGGGAGCTTTTGCATTTTGGGACTTGAAATTGTGCAATCTGGTGCATAAAAACATGATTCAACAACATACCCAGCTAGCCACCTGACGTTGGGCCGATGTCGGAATTTGGTTGCCGGTTGCATATCGCCGTTGGCTCGAGGTTAAAATGTCCGCCAGCCCAACATCGTCACGACGTCATTTTTGTGATATATTGGCATAACGTCATTTGCCGACAATGGCCCAACATCATCTCATGACATGATGTTGGGCCATTGTCGGAAAATTACCTTATGCCAATATATCACAAAAATGACGTCGTGACGATGTTGGGCTGGCGGACATTTTAACCTCGAGCCAACGGCGATATGCCGACATCCGGCAACCAAATTCCGACATCGGCCCAACGTCAGGTGGCTAGCTGGGTAGCTTACAGCCAAAAATGAGTCCCGAGGGGGCGAATCGACCGAGGGCTGGAACATAGCCAGAGGGGGGGGGGGGGGGGGGGGGGGGGGGTTTGGGAGGGGGTATCCCCCTCCCACGGGGAAGATTTTGCATTTTTATACTTGAAATGGTGCAATCTGGTGCATAAAACATAAGCCATATGCCACTTTATGTTTGATCCAACAACATAGCTTACAGTCCCGAGGGAGCGAAGTGACCGAGGGCTGGGGCAGAGCCAGAGGGGGGGGGGGGGGGGGGGGGATATCCCCTCCCACGGGGAAGATTGTGCATGTATTTACTTGTAATTGTTTCAATTTGGTGCACGTCACACAAACAGCAGAGCAAAAACAGCCTACACAGGAACTACACAGCAACAAAAAATTTAACAACTTTTTAAACAACAGCCAAAAACGCTGTTTAAGCCGGTCCCTCTAACAACATTGTTTAAAATTTTGAACAACCAAGATTGTTTAATCTTTAAAGATTAAGTTGTTTAAAATTTTAAACAACTTTTTAAACAATAGATTTTAAACAGAATGGTTGTTTAAGCTTTCTTTAACAATATTGTTTTAAAAAGTCCGTTGTTTAAAAGTGTTGTTCAAAAATATTGTTTAAAAGTCAGTTGTTCAAAGTTGTTGCTTAAAACTATTGTTTAAAAAAGTCCGGTGTTTTATGTTGTTGTTTAAAAAACTGTTGACTATACCGTCAAGACTTTGGAGGAGTTCGGACTCGCTGAACTAATTGACGTATTCAGAGGTGAGAATTTAAACTAATTATTTAGTAATCTGAACGATGTTATACTTAATACATATTTGTGCTTGCTTTGACATCTAAGCGATGTCTACCGGGGTAGGGCATGCCTCCGCGGACGCGTACATTCCGTGCAACTTCGATCACTGCACTGCGGACGGGATTGGCAGAGTCTATCTTAATTTATTCTGTATTGTAGACATCGCTTAGATGCCAAAGCAAGCACAAATATGTCTTAAGTATAAAATCGTTCATATTACTAAATAATTAGTTGAAATTCTCACCTCTGAATATGTCAATTTTGAATTGAATTGAATTGATCATTTATTTCAAATCTCATAAAAAACAATAACATTAACAAATCACAACAAAATTTTCAAAGTTTAACAACAGATAAATACAATTATGAGAATGAGGAGACAGCTAGAAAGAGCAAAATAGCCTTATTAATGCTGCCACCGAATATATAAAATTGAATTAAGACTTTCCTACATAACTTACACATATACAACATGAAAAGAAAACAAAAACAAAAAACATACACAATATAAAATTTAAAATGGCCTGACCTGAACAAAACAAACAGATTTACTGTAACAAGATTAATCTATATCTCCGTTTAAAAGCTGATAGAGTGGGGCTTAATTTTACATGTATTGGTAATTTATTCCAGATTTGTGGTCCTTTAAAAAATTAGTTCAGCGAATCCGAACTCCTCCAAAGTCTTGACGTTATAGTTATCCGCCATGATGAAATTGTTGCAGCGCCGCTGGCCGGCCGTGTGCGCGTGCGCGTAACGTAAAAGCCCATGGTTGGCGGGGAAGGAAACCCGTCCAGCGTTTTTAAACAACTATTGTTTAAAAAATGTTCTGCAACTAGACGGAGTGTTTTAAACAGTATCTGTTTAGAACACTCAGTCTGTCATTTAAATAATATTGCTCAAAATTTAAACAACAAAATTCTGAACAACGAAATTTTGAACAGCGTTTTTTCTGTGTACGTGGACCGGTACAGAAAAACCCACCCCAGACGCACCATACGCAAGTTACACAACAAACTGAGATAATTTGTTTGCGAAAACTTTAAATGGATGTATAACTCAGTTGTTTAACATTAGAATTAACATGCATTGGCTGATACATTTAATTTTTTATTTTCCTTTTTCTTTCTTTCTTTCTTTTTTTTTTTTGAGGGGGGGGGGGGGGGCTTTTTGGTACTTCCGGCGCCTATGACTACTACTACTACTACTACTACTACTACTACTACTACTACTACTACTACTACTACTACTACTACTTCTACTACAACTACTATGTACTGCTTCTCTTAAAATACTACACTGCAACTCATACTACTATAACTACTACCACTCATACCATTATAAGTACTACTACCACTTTTACCATTATAAGTACTACTACTATGTACGCCGTTCATTGAGAAACGCTTCTGCATGGCTTTTATTGTTATTGTATACATGATATTGTTTAAATGATATTGTATATATGGGTAATAACACGTTAATCTTGTTTATGATCAACGTCTGTATTATCCACCAAAAGCTTATATTCCGTAAGGCATTTGTAAGCTTACCGCATATTACACCCGCGTCCTCATTGTGGCTGCAATCATTGATGTACCAGCCTCTCGAAGGGCAGTTCTGTATGCCGTCCTCCAAACCTGTACACGCTACATTATCCAGAAGAATTTGCCCAGACCCCAGACCGAAGGAGGCTTCTGAGACAGCTGTGAAGGACCCGGATATATATCCTAGTTGCCGACATACGACCCTTGCGTCGTCTTCATCCCACAAGTCATCGCAGACCGTTCCCCAGGCTCCCTGGTAGAACACCTCGACGCGACCTTCATTGGAATTGCTACTGCCTCGTAAACGAACGTCTCCATCGCTTGGAACTGTTAAATCAAGTTACAACATTATACTATAAAGATCGGCAGTATTGTCTTCATTTATTATCATCATTACCATCGTCGTCATCATCGTCATCATCATCACCATCGTCATCATCATCATCATCATCATCATCATCATTATCATTATCATCACGATCATCACCATCATTATCATCATCATCATCATCATCATCATCATCATCATCATCATCATCATCATCATCATCATCGTGGTGGGCCCTGGAAACTGAGAAGTCACACTACTAGTTCAGGCGAATGTCAACGACCAGATATATCGAAAGCATATTTTGTTATAATTACATGTATATTCTGACCGAACTAAGTTAAGTCTCTATGCTGATGACACTGCCTTATTTTGTAAAGGTCAAGATTATATCTCCGTCCAGACGAACTTGCAAACTGAATTAAATAGAGTTATGCAGTGGGTACAGATTATTCACGGTTAAATACGAACAAATGTAAAGTTATGTTGTTCGGCACACATACAAAAGTACACAATAAACAAATTGTGCTTGAGCACGAAGATGTTATTATTGAACAGGTAAAGCAGTTTAAGTATTTAGGGATTGTACTTGATAACACTCTCAAGTTTGATAAACACATTGATTTGATATGCGCAAAGCTAGCTAGAACTATTGGGTATATTAGACAAATTAATAAATATTTACCGAAACAAGTTTTGATCCTGCTGTATGATGGTTTAATTCTTCCACACATCGATTATGGTTTGATAATTTGGGGAAACTCAGCTAAGTTTTTGATTTTGAAAATACAGCATCTTCAAAATAGATACGCTCGCTTGATTCTTAATGCGGATTTTCTTACACCTCATTTGTTAATGTTGAATCAGTTAAATTGGCAATCTGTCTTACAAAGTGTTAATTATCAATTTTGTTTGTATATATATGTTTAAAGTTATAAATGGATTTTCACCAGATTATTTGACCAGAACGTCAATGACGTAGCGCTCATCCGGCATCTCGCAACAACAAATATCGCAAATTTCATGTGGTACACTTTTCAACTGGTCAAAAAATAAAAATTTGATGCCCTGGAAGGGACATAAAAATAATATTAAAAAAAAATAGAGTGAAAAAATATAAATTTGACGCCCCGGAAGGGACATGGGGGAAGAAAAAATAATAATAATAAAAAAAGAAAAGAAAAAAAAAAAAGAACAAAAATTATACCTGCCCTTCCAGGGCTCCATAAAAAAAAAAAAATGATAAAGAAAAAAAATGTAAAAAAAAGTAATAATTAACAAATTATACAATTCTGTGTAGAAGTTTTGAAGCCTCCTACCTATCAGATAAAACAAAAATAATAAAAATTGGTTGAAAAATGAAGGGAGAAGAAGCAGTTTATGTGATTTGAAATAAATTTGCATAATTAATGAATTTTGAAATTGTGTGCACAAATTTTCAAGCCCCCAATTAGCCCTATCAGATTAAGCACACAGAATCGAAATCAGTCAAGAAATGAGGGAGAAGCATTTTTTTTTATTAATCTGCATAAACTACAATAATTAACATATGGAGCAAAATTTCTACATTCTGTGTAGAAGTTTGGCATACCAAACTTAGTTCTACCAGATAAAGCAAACCAAAAATCAGTTGACAAACGAAGAGGGATTTGTTGTGATTTTGAATAAATGTGCATACATTTTTTGCATAAATAATGAATTTTTGAATTCTGTGTACAAATTTTGAAGCCCCCAATTAGCTCTATCAAAATCGATTGGAAAATGAGAATTTTTTTTTTTTTAACTTCAGACAAAATGTGTATAAATTATCATTTATGATCCAACCAGATTTGACAATTGTGTGTAGAAGTTGTATGTATTTCATTTAGCTGTACAAGATGAAATAGAAACTAAAGGGAAATGGAATGAAAATTGGTTGAAAAGTATATAGTGTTATGACAAGCAGGACTCAAACTTAGTAAGAGATAACTGTAAACCTACTCACCTTTTACATAGATATATTGCATAATATTATGATAATAAAAGGACAGAGGTATAAATAGTCAGTAAATTGTCAACAGAAAAATATGGCAAAATCAAATTTGTGTAAGGGACAAAAACGAGTTAGTGTGAGAAAATTGTTAAAATATTTAAACAAATTGAAGAATTAGGAGGTAACAAGAGAATGAAAACAATGCATGCATAATACTGATGAATTAAAACAAAATTAAATATTGTGATCTTTCAGCCATTTTGCACTCAGGTGTGTTGGATGTTGTGCTTGCCTTGAGTGCAAGATGTTGCCCAGCACCGCGACTTGGACGCAGATCACACATCATACTATTCACAATAATTGTATCCAAAGCTCATTGTGAAATATCCGCCATAGAATGTAACATCCCATAAAATTTGAGAAGGGCTATTTGATGAAATGGTACTCCCTTTCAGAGAAAACAATAAGAGAAAAGAGTTTTTTGAAGAAGAGGAGTTAGTGAGTAAAATCTTTTATGTCAAATTAAATACTGTATATAACCGAAACAATAAAAAAAGCATGCATAAAATTGAAAAGAACACAAAACACTGTGATCCTTCAGCCACTTTGCACTGAGTATTTACGTATAGTTTTAATATTCTTTCAAGTGCAAAATATTGCCCGGCACCCGCGACATGGACGCGGATCACAAATCATATTATTCACAGCAGTTCTTGTTTCCTACTTCACACTTCATACATGTTTTGTATAGAAGCTTAATTTCTTTCAGAAAGTGATTAAGTGTGATTTTAGAAGCATAATACAGTTGAAATTTTGAAAATCGGTCGAAGCGTTCAGGAGTTATGATTTTTTAAAGAATTATTTTTGAGGGAAAATTTCCACATTGGTCACGTGATAAAATCTTTTATTTCTATTGTTTTAGAGATGGCACCGTTTTGGGTACTCTTTGCATAGGGATTTGGCATAATCATGTTTGAAACGTATGTAAATATCTCTGGGATGCAGATTCTAATTACAATGAAATTGTGCATGGATGTTGGCAGAACAGTTCTGATTACTATACATTTATTAAACCAAATAATAACATATTAAATATGCACATTTATGCAAATGTATGCATAATAAACATAAATGTTCATATCTCATGAATGGAACGGGCCAAATGCAATCAGTTTTTGCCAATCAAGTAGTTTAATATTATAGATTTACAACTTCGAACAATATAATCGAGGTTTAAGCCAAGCTGAAATAACATGTCTGGCATTACATGTATTACGTTGTAACTTGAAAGATTAATAGATAATATAATGATACATGCATTAAACAATAACAAAGGAAAATTTGTGATCCTTTAGCTATTTTGCACTCAGGCGTGTTTTATCATCCCGTAGGGTCCAAGTTGTCAACCTCCTCGTGGTGGGTCCTGGTAACTGAGTTTCCTCAGGCGAATGACAACAATTAGAGACAGCAGCAGCAACCTGCCAACACCGCTCGATAGCTCTACATCGTAGCTTCACTCCACCTCAAAGCATGCAGCCTGGTACCAATCCTCAACATAAGGAACGGAATCACCATCCTGCAGCTGAATGTGGAAGGCCTCACCAAGGCCAAGACCTCCGTCATTGAACACATCATCCAGACGCACAAACCTACAGCCATTCTTCTCCAAGAGACACACGCTAAAGACCCGTCCCGACTGAAGATCTCTGGCTTCTCCCTGGCAGCCCATACCGAGAGCGACACTCATGGAATTGCCACCTTCATCCAGAATTCAGCAAGCTGGAACGCAGTTGCCTCTTGCCCTCCAGACTCAAGCCTGCGGTGGACGGCAACATCAGTCGAAGGAGTGACAGTCATCAACATCTACAAGCCCCCCTCCTTTCGGCTTCAGGCTGACTCCATCCCAACCTTTGCCCCACCCTGCATTTATGCAGGCGACTTTAACTGTCGCAGCACCACCTGGGGCTACAACAGCACCAACTATGATGGTGCTGCGCTCGAAGACTGTGCCTCTGCAACTGGCGTGCAGCTCATATACGACCCAAAAGAACCGGACAGCTTCCACTCCGGCAGGTGGAACACATCAACCAACCCAGACCTAGCCTTTACAAACATCAACGGCGCACTCCCCAGTCGTACTATCCTGGACCCTTTCCCAAGATCCCAACATAGACCCTCAATGATCACCCCCGAAAACCCCATAGAGCCGATCAAAACAAAACCTCAGAAGAGATGGAACTTTCGCAAGTCCAGGTGGGTCCAGTTCACCAACATAGTGGAACTAGACGTAGAACACCTACCCTTACCCTTATCAAACTATGCACAGCAAATTGAGTTTTTAATTACCCTTTATTTATGTATTTTATGTCAAGATATGTTAATGGTCAAGTTCTTTGCCTTTTCAAATTCATAAGAATGTTATTTCATAGGACACAATGAAAATTCACTGTGTGCTAAGAGTACAGCATTACATGATGAAAGGAACTGTTGAACTTGCATAATTGAATCAGGAAAATAACTGTGAATAGTATGAATGGTGCCAAGTGAGTCAGACCTTGAGCCTCAATAACAATAACATAGGCTAACTGTCATGTTTTAAAAAAAACATTTTTGAATAAAAATGTATAAATTAGCATCATAAATAGCGTACCAAACTTAGTTCTACCAGATAAAGCAAACCAAATCAAAATCAGTTGACAAATGAAGAAGAGGTATTTTTTGTGATTTTGAATAAATTTGCATAAATTTGTTGCATAAATTTGCATAATTAATGAATTTTGGAATTCTGTGTACAAATTTTGAAGCCCCCAATTGGCTCTATGAGATAAAGTAAACAAAATCAAAATGGGTTGAGAAATGAAGTTCTAAGCATTTTTTTTGGAATAAATTTGCATAAATTGGCATAATTAATGAATTTCAAAATTTTGTGCACAAGTTTTAAAGCCCCCAGCTAGCCCTATCAGGCAAAACAAACAGAATGAAAATCGGTAAACAAATGAGGGAGAAGCAGCAATTTTTATTATTTTTGGAATAAATTTGCATAAATTACCATAATTAATCAATGGAGCAAAACCTCAAAATTCTGTGTAGAAGTTCAGTGTACCAAATTTAGCTCTACCAGATGAAGCAAATACTAAATCAAAATCGGTCGAGAAATGAAGGAGAAGAAGTATTTTTTTGTGATTTCGAATAAATTTGCATAAATTACCATAGATAATGAATTTCATGATTCTGTGTAGAAGTTTTAAATCCCCCTCCTAGCCCTATCTTATGAAACCTAGCCCTATTAGATAAACCAAACAGAATGAATATCGGTCAAGAAATGATGGAGAAGAAGCAATTTTTGTTATTTTTTGAATAAATTTGCATAAATTACCATAATTAATTAATGGAGAAAAATTTCAACATTCTGTGTAGAAGTTTAGTGTACCAAAATTAGCTCTACCAGATAAAGCAAACCAAATCAAAATCGGTCGAGAAATGAAGGAGAAGAAGCATTTTTTTGTGATTTCGAATAAATTTGCATAAATGACCATAGATAATGAATTTCACGATTCTGTGTAGAAGTTTTAAATCCCCCTCCTAGCCCTATCTTATGAAACAATCAGAATCAAAATCGGTTGAAAAATAACGAAGAAGAAGCATTTTGAAAACTGTGGACGGACGGACGGAAGGACGGAAGGACGGACGGACGACGGACGCCACACCATGGCATAAGCTCATCGGGCTCTTCGGGCCGGATGAGCTAACAAATATAATGATATTTAGAACTCCGCATATATTTACCAGATATGCCATCGATAATCCTTTATATGTAATCAAGCCAAACAAAGAATATATGAAAAGGTCGTTTCAGTATTTAGGTTCGATAATTTGGAATAATCTCCCACTTTGTATTAGAAATACCACATCAATTTCCTCTTTTAAAAGGCAATGTTATGCACGTATTTCACCCTATACAAAGATTATTGCTGCACAGCATTAGGAAAGCTTGCTCAGATATAAATGTATCAAGGTTACACAAATAAACAAATAGATATGCAAGACTTGCTTTAAATGTAGACCGCTATACGTTGAAGTTTTTTATTTTTATAAACTACACTGAATTGGCAATCGATGGAACAAAGAATAAAACACCATTACTGTGCGATTATGTTTTTAGAAATACATAATTTGATTCCAGTATTTGAATTATTGATAGAACGGCGCACCGCCCATTATATAAGTCGATACACTTTGAAAGCCCCTTACTGTCATTGTACTGAATATATGAAGCGATCACTTCCTTATTTATTAAACTTCCCATTGTTATTCAATCTAGTTGCTCACTTAGTATCTTTTAAAGCAAATGAAAAAGTGAATTAAATATGTGATAGGTAATTATGACCCATAATGAATGTCATACTTAATAACTCAGTTATAATGTATATATCGGGTGGGGTGGTTAGGGTAGATGTTTGCCTGTTGAAGTATTTTCAGTTTGTAATTGTGTTTCAATTCGTGATGTATTTGTATTTGTATTTTGAACTGTTTGTATTATGAATAATGTATAAGTAACATTTGCTACTCCTGGATAGGGCGCCGTTGTAAAGCATTTTTTAAATGAACGACCTACCCTGAAGACAAGAATAAATAAATTTAAAAAAAGTAATAAACATTATACCACAATGGCGAACGCATGCACGCACATACACACACACACACACATACACACACACACACTTTTTTTTTTTTTAAATGATTTTTTATTTCTCCAAATTATTAACATAACATTTACAATTGAATAACATTTTTGAAAATACAAGTTTACATCTCAAGTGTACAAATCAAGTGTAATTCACAAAAATTAAACACAATGGAGATTTAACAAAAAATAAAAAGAAGTAAGACACGCTACTTCTCTCATCCCCCCTTCCCCACCCCTACACACTCACCCTCCCCCCCCCCCCCCCCCACCCTACCCCGGAAATCTGCTCACATCCTTTAAAAAAAAAAATAATAATAATAATAATAATGCTTACAAAATACATATTTAAATCAATACTTTTAAAATTATTTTTTTATTTTTTTTTTTACAAGCTCACGGGGGAAACATCACATATGAAGAGTTCATTCTTTCAATCTTATTCTAATTTTACCGTTTCCCATTTTTGTAAATGTAGTCCTAATTTTCCCATTTTAATTGCTATTCCCTTTTCCTGGGCCTTATAATCCAATAACAGTTTCTGTATTTTATCAACATTAGGTAGAACACCCTCTTTTCTAAATACAAATAAAATATATTTTACCATAAAAATGATGGTATTGCAACATTTTATTCTATTTGAATTACCTGACAATCCAACAAATATATCCCGCCAATTTAAGTCCTTTATTTCATCTAACAAAAAACGTTGTATCAAAGCTTGCCATGTCAATTTTACATTTAAACAAAATAAAAATAAATGCGAATATGTTTCCCTTTCCCGTTTACAGTACGAACACAAGTTGTCTTCAACAAATCCAAATCTAAATAAATTATCTTTAGTGTAAATTGCCCCATGGAGTAACTTAAATTGAAACTCTCTCTGTTTCCCAATTATTAATGTTATTCTTGGTCTAAAAAAACATTCATACATTTCTTTATCTATAAAATTAAAATCATTTTGTCCATCTCTTATCTGTAAATCATATGTCTTTTGCAATTCTCTAATAAAATAATCATATATTTTTCTTGATGGTACATCCTTAAAACTTAATTTTTTATCCAAAAGATATAAATTAATATTATAATTTATTAAGTCTACCTCACAAAATTGTATCAAACCTAAATCAATTTTCCAATCCCTTGGAATCGCATGATATATATCAATTATTGTGAGTAAGTTGTCACCTCTCATACCAAGGTTCAAAAAGTATGCAACGGGTTTAATGTGTCCATTATCCATAACATGGTTCAACATAACAATCCCTCGTTCAAATAATTCTTTATCAAATACCATCTTATTTTTTTTTATACATATATTCCTATTATTAAAAATAATTGGATTCATACAACCATTAAAATGCCTTAAATTATCAATCTCTTTCCAAGCTTTCAACATTTCCAAATAATAAGGTGGAATCTTGAACCTAAACTTCATCTTTTGCATTTCATAATCACATAAGAAAATTAGCCTTCCTCCTACTGAACTTAAGCAATAATCAAAAAATAACTTCCATCCCAAATTTCTTTCTCCATATAATAATCGTTTCACCCACATTATCCGCTGCGTTCTAACAAATATTTCAAAATTAATCATTTTTACTCCACCATAATTATAATTTTGATACATAATTTTTCTTTTTATACGATCCTTCCCTCCCCATATAAAATCAAACGATATTTTCTCCACTTCTATATAAACCCATAGGGGAACAACAAGGAGAGATGAAACATAATTCAACTTTGTTAATGCATACGTTTTCAATAAATGTATTTTACCCATAATAGTCAAATCCCGTTGTTTCCACCAACCTAGAAGCTTTTTAATTTTACTTAATATTTCTTTGTAATTTAAATCATCTTTTAATCTAAAATCGACCGAGAAATTAACACCTAAAATTTTTACTTCCTTAACAAATTGTCCAAATAAAGGCCCATCTGGTTTCCCATTTTCCTCACCCATATACATAAAATGTGTCTTTTCCTTATTAACTTTCAAACCACTTACTTTTTCAAATTCTTCAAATATATATTGCAACCTTCTTATGGAGTCTAAATCTTTCAAAAAAATCGTCATATCATCTGCATACAATACTTGTCTTATTTCATGCTCCCCAAAATGTATCCCTTTAATTATTTTGTCCCTCCTTACTTCATTTGCCAATAATTCTATTGCAACCAAAAACAAATAGGGCGACAATGGATCACCTTGTCTGACCCCCCTTTCTATATCAAAATAACCAGTGGAATAACCCCCATTCATAATACAACTACTTATATCATTATATAATATCTTCACCCAAGAACAAAACGAATCACCAAAACCAAACAATTTTAGCACTTTCAATAAATATTGATGGGATACAGAATCAAAAGCTTTTTCGAAATCTACCGCAATCAGAAACCCCTGTCCTTGCTCTAATGAATGTTTAGAATAAAATAATATATCCTCTATTAATCGAACCGCTTCCCCAATATTTCTGTCTTTTATATATCCCACCTGATCATAATGAATTATTTCATTTAAAACCTTTTTAATCCTAGTTGCTAAAACCTTCGATAATATTTTGTAGTCTACATTTAACAGTGTAATGGGTCTATAATTTTTAATATGCTTCGCATCTTTTCCCTCTTTTTCTATCAATGTTATAGTCCCTTGTTTTTGAGATACCGTCAATTCCCCCCTTACAAATGTTTCATTCAATACTTCTACCAACAAATCCCCTAATAAGGGCCAAAATGTATCATAAAATTCCACCGTGAACCCATCATTTCCAGGGGATTTATTCCATTTCATTTCTTTCAAAACCTTAAAACACTCATCTTTCGTCATTTTACCTTCACATAATTCTTTATTCTGTTCACTTAACTTTAAAATATCATCAAAAAATAAACCATTATTTTGACCACTATCATTCCTCAAAGAATATAATTTTTCATAAAATGTCTTTATCTCTTTTAAAATGTCATTTTTATCCCTAGTAATTTCTCCATTTTCCTTATACATTTCTCTAATGACACTTTTCCTCTTATTTACTTTCAACAATTGTTCAAAATACTGAGTATTATTCTCCCCTTCTTCAAACCAAGCTGCTCTAGAACGAACTTTAATGCCCTGTCGAGAAAAATCATACAATTTATTCAACTTATCTTTTTCAATTTAATACTATCAATAACATACCTAGATGCCCCGTTGACTAACTGATTTTCTAAATCCTTAATTTCAGTCTCCAACGTCTCTATTTCAAGTTTCCTTAATTTCGCCTTTTCACGTGAATATTTCATGGCATATTCCCTCATTTTCATTTTCAAAAAATCCCAAAATACTAATTTATTCAAAATCCTAGGTCCCCATTCATTTTTCAATTCAAATATTATATCATGCATCCCCTCAACAAAATTTGTATCCATACATAAACTATTATTAAATTTCCAATACGATTTTCCAAAAACAAACTTATCAACTAAATGCTGAAATTGTAATTTAATGCCCGAATGGTCCGGTGTTATCGATACCAAAATTTCACACTTATTCACTAATTTTTCTAAACTACATGATATAAACCAATAATCTAAACGACTTTGGACTAAGGGCGACCTTTGTCTAAAAGTAAACTGTCTAACATTAGGATTCCTTTTCCTCCATATATCTTCTAAATCATATTTATTCAAAAAACTTTTTAATACCTCAATAAACCTAGATTTTAATACAATATTTGGCCCTTCATAATCCATGCCCCCTTCCATTATAGTGTTAAAATCTCCCCCTAATATTACCGAATAATCCTTATCAAAAACTTCAGATATACTTTTATCTAGCTTATTCAAAAAATCAACCTGTAATTGTACTTTATCTCTTGTAGGGAAATACACATTTCCCAACAAAAATTTAACCCCTTGTATTTCCCCTTTAAATATAATGTACCTCCCTTCTTCATCTATTACAACTGCATCCCGTTTACAATCTAAAAGGGGCGAAAATAAAATAAGAACACCTCTACTGTGGTTTGACCCATGGCTAAAGAACATTGGCCCGCCCCATTCCTTCTTCCACTGTTCTTCTACTTCTATAGTACTATATGTTTCCTGTAAAAAAGAAATATCAGATCCTTTACATTTACACCATTCAAAAATGCGTGTTCTTTTATCCTTATTCCGTAGCCCTCTTACATTTAAAGTAATCCAAGAAAAATTCACCATTTTATTTTACAGGTATATAAAATCTTTATAATTACCGCGTGATCTGTATCCCCCGTGAGCATGTTTATACAAAAAAAAATAACTACAACGAAACCTACATGACGTATCAAAAAACATATTGACTGTGAGCAGACCCCAACCCGTACACAACACACACGCACCCTTCCCCACCCAACCCTGTCCACCATCGAGAACTAACATAAAAAACAAACAAAAATTAAAAATCCGGAAGTAGGCCTACTCCTTCAAGCTCCCCCCTCACACTTCCTCATATCAAGACAATGTTCCCTCAATATTATCCTAGTATGACTCTACCTTAAAAAAAAAAAAAAAAAAAAAAAACATTTACTCTTTGACTAATCTTTGCCCTTTTCTTTCAAATCAAGAGCTGCCTTTTAAGCCCATTACATTTCAAAAGAAAGACAAAAAAATAAAAATAAAAATACCTTACCGATGATGTGCATAGGGAAATGCATGCACTTATCATCAATTAATAATAAACCTCCTCAGCAGTGCATGCAAACAATGCGCGTACGTCTGTTCAAAGTAATGATGATGCACGCACCTGCTATACATCAGAGTAAACAACTACTACAATAGTCCACACATTCCTTTAACATGGCATATACCATGTATACCTTAAAGATCTCGAATCCTCTAAATAAAGCCACTAATTCACCTGGGCTTAACTCTTTCAGTGAAAAATGTCACCATTACCTAATGATGCCAGGCCTGTTCATATAAACATCAACTATACATTCTTCATACCAAAGCATTATTTTGCATATAAACAGATTAAACACCTTATCTACGTATATGCCGACCTAAATCTTTCCAACGAAAACAGCCCCTCCTTCAAAATACCACTCAATAACAATACTCAATGAAACAAAATAAACAAATTAACCATGGCTGTACAATTATTGGGACCAGATACCATTAATCTGCATTATTTGCATCCCAGAGTGGTCCCTTTATAGGAAGTCTTTCATGACCGTTCATTATGCATCAGTGCCCTCACACCACCTTTCGCTTTACAATAATACACAGCTTATATGAATATTCTATAGCATTCCACAACTGCTCCCAAAGCAGCAAAGTAAAACGCATTAATACCCCTAACTGTCCAGTACCCATTTTGAATATAAACGTGTCACGGCCCTGAATACATGTGACCATGATAGTAAAAAAAATAACTACATAGACCGCCTCTGTAATGTATATGCAAATAACACACACACACACACACACACACACACACACACACACACACACACTTACACACGCAATCACACATACGTACACACAAAAACATGAAAATACACCATATATGCATTATATCCCACGTGCATCAAGCACAATAAACACAAATTGAATATCTAAAATACATGATAGAAACTGGTATTATAACCCATTGTAATACAGGGGCCTACATTGGCATGCATGAATAGGTGCTATAACGTCTTGTTTAGACATGAAATTTGTTCACCAACCACCCGATATCCACAATATTCATTCATCATCTAACTTCAAATTACTGTTACAGCCTAGTGTCAGCCAATTGTATTCCACAGCCAGTTTCCCTATACCTACGTCACCTCTCTGTTATGGAGCAACCATTTCCAAACAAACAACTGCCGAATTTGTCACTTTATAGAATATATACATGTTAAAGGAAAGCAAACAATACAAAAGGTCCGGGTCATACCTTTACAAAAATGATATACAGGACAGAACCACAATGCAACATGGATACGTTATAAAATAAATCTATACTATATAGGAACAAAAGCAAATAGTTAAACATCAATATATCAAAACGTATAACTTTATACATGTTCCATTTTACGCCATGTGTCATTCTACTACGACAAAAATATAATAGTTCACTGTCTAATGTGAGGCTTTAAAATCCTATTATCAATACAAGATTATACCATAGAGTGCGTTATATATTGCACATCAATTCATACATGCAGGTAATATAATCTCAATGTCAATGAGTACATTTATAGTGAATACAATTGTACTAAACAAGACCAGTTTTGATGGCATTTCTCAAATAATTTTATTTTTAAAACGTTATACTTCGCAGTGTCTTTCTCAATGAAAAAAGAAAACAAAACTTGGTAAAAATACTCTCTCACGGCTACAGTTTTGCTTACCACTGCGAACGTAATTCACTTTCAAGAGACAGAACAGAATCAGCAACACCGTTTTACCGATGGCAGCAACACGACAGTTCTGGACTGCGGCCATTTTGGTAAATACTGTGCCTGTGAAGAACTGAAGTCCCCGTTCTGCGCGATCATCTAAATTATTATTCTAAATATTGTTCCGCGTTTGATGAAATAATGGATATTTTTAGATTTGCTTATAATTTTTTTGTCTTTTTTCCATTTGATGCCACGCATGGCTGACATGCAAACAATGACTCGTTTCTACCTGAAGTATCAGTGGTGTAGCGTGTGCTTACTGATTGGGAGTAGGGGGTGTGGGGGGCACTACACTTGTGGATACGGTGTGGCAAGATTGGTAGAGCGCGGGCTTTCCAATCGTGAGATCCCGAGTCGAACCCTGCCCACCGTGTTTGTCCTTCAGCAAGACAATGTATCCACTATTGCTGCTCTCTACCCAGGATAGGAGTATAAATGGGGACCCGGTAGGAGGTGAAAGCCTTTATGTAAATGATCTTCTCAATGCCCATGAGCCGCTTGACAGAATGCTCCCCATGGATTATTGTTATTATTATTAATATTAGTGTTGCGGTTGGAGCATTATCTGCATTCCAAATGATTGTTATTGTGTTTTGTTCAAACTATTACTAGGGGGCATGTGTCCCCATGGCCCCACCCGTCTGCCCTGTATGTTAGCTATACCCTTTTGCCATGCACGTATCGCAGGCATTGAGAGTACACATTGACACAATGACCACATTATCGACTCTTTCAAATAGACTGTATGACTTTTTTGGAGGATAATGAAGGTAACAATAGCAACCTCTGGGTAGTTGGTGGATATTAATTGTTGTGAGCAGTGCGAGCAAACAAAAAAGATGTGCGTCATATTTGAATAGACTATTTCATAATGATCTGGTTGAACATGTTGAATGCTGCATATTATGTGCGGTGTTGGTTGTCGCTGGTTGTGGCCCGTGCATCCTAAATATGGTTCATGAAGTTCCTCCTTCGCTCTTTTCCCATCACATAATCAACGCTAATCGTGTCATTCTTGCGTACGTGGGGAAAATGTATTTTGTCATCCTTTTATGACCTCATCGGGTCATTTTGTATTCTTCTTTTCTTTTTTAGAATAATATATCAGCCTTTGGTACATGTTTCTTTAGAACTAGTTATAAGCACAACTAATCCAAAATAATGATCATAACATACGAACTTCCCAATTATGTATTAATGTCACATATAATTGATGCTGTTCAGTGGCAAAAAGCTTACGTAATTAGTCGAGATTTTGGGATGATAATTACATTCATAGATAGGAAAGGCTATATTTTGAAAATATGATTATGATATAAGATTAAAGTCATTATTGGCTTCTACACTACACTTGTGCAGTATAGAGTCACTATGTAAAATGACTCAGTAAAGAAGAGTTGAAGTGAGAATAATAATACATGTAACAAAGACAATATACTCGATTTATATAGCGCCTAACATGATTGATAATCATCTCTAAGCGCTTTACAAATGGATTGTACGAGTATAATAATACTATTCAATTACAGTTTATTGCAACTAGACAAAGTTGAATTTTGTACAAGGAAAATATAAAGAATACAATGAAGTCATATCGAAAACAACACGAATCAAAATGCACAACATGGACTTTAAAGACATTGAATATGCTAAATGCACGAAGTTAACAAATGGAAGGGATAAGAAAGACAGAGGGGGGGGGGGGGGGGGAGGGGGAGTCGAGAGGGGGTGATGGAGGGGTATGACCGTTTAAGCGAAATTGTATATAATTATTTTTGTAAAGTGTGAGCAAATTACTATTGTGCACATAAAACTGATTGCTGCATTAAAATTAGAGTGAATATATCGTCTCGTGTCATCAAGTATTGGTACATGGCTTTAAAAAGCAAACGGATAAGTATATAACTACAGCACACCCACCCCCCCCCCCCCCCAAAAAAAAAAAATACACATACAAATACAAATACAAATACAAATACACAAATAAAATCATAAACTGTAGAAAATGTATGTTGATGTCCCATCAACTATGTCCTTTAGCAAGACATATTATCCATATTGCTGCTCTCTATTGAGTATAAATAGTATGGTAAGGTGTTCATTAGTCCGGACGGCTAAATTTTTTTCCTACGAACTTTTTGTCCTAATGAATTATTCATAAGCAGCGATATGAGCTACTCATGAATATTCATAACTAGGATTGAGTTTGAGGGTTATAACTACAATGAGACCATACCGATCATCAGCGGTTTACGTAGCCTATTGGTCACGCTGTGGATTTCAATACTTGGCATCATGGGTTCGAATCCTCTCTTATGACTCTTCTTTTCTTTTGCCATAATACATGGTGAGTAGCGGTTCATTTAGTAAATGTATCATGCAGAGTTTTCACTTAAAGGGGCCCTGCAACCCAAATACATGTTGACCTCTGTTCATCTGTATTAGTGTACACATTCAATATTTGTAAACGGTTTGACCCAAATGTGTTTTGTATATTTTTAAACATTTTATCATTTATTTGTCTTCATGTTGCTAAGCCCCACCTCCTAAAAAAACCTCCAGAGCAAATTCTATTGTTGACCTGCAGTGACATCATTTGTCAATCACTGGTCAGCTACCATGAGATTAACAAAAGATGAAAGTACAAAAAGAACATCCACACAAAAGCATGCCCTGCATACCTCCATGCAATAGCTTCGACAGTGCTTTTCTTCAGACATAGCAACAGCTATTGTAATTGAACTTGTGTGAATTGGTATTCTATTCAACCGTGTGATGCTATTGTGATTAGCCTAATCTGTGAATGTTCTTTTTGTACTTTCATCTTTTGTTAATCTCATGGTAGCTGACCAGTGATTGACAAATGATGTCACTGCAGGTCAACAATAGAATTTGCTCTGGAGGATTTTTTTAGGAGGTGGGGCTTAGCAACATGAAGACAAATAAATGATAAAATGTTTAAAAATATACAAAACATATTTGGGTCAAACCGTTTACAAATATTGAATGTGTACACTAATACAGATGAACAGAGGTCAACATGCATTTGGGTTACAGGGCCCCTTTAAGTCTGATATCCGACAAAAAGTTCGTAGGAATCATGTGCGCATGCGCCAGAGACAAAAAGTTCGTAGGAAAAAATATTTCGCGTCCGGATGCTATCATATAGTTGCTCTTGGCTAGTATGCTCACCGGGGAGTTGAGCTGTGCGCAAGAGATTGCGGGTTTGAACTGTACAAGACAAGTAACAACCCGGGTAAACATACATGCACAAAGGGACGTGCATTTGCAATGCATTATGCGCTATACATAAACTGCGTGTTATCATGATCATTATTGATTGTATAAATTTGGGTCTTCTGGTTTGGACAATTTAGCTATCGCGATAGATGAAATTATTAATTAGATAATTTTCACGCACGTTCTACTCCTTATACAGTCGTTTTCCTCCATGTCAAAGATAAATTATATACAAGGAATGTTCTTGACCTATACAGGGTGACCCAAAAAACAGAACGGTACACTTTCCAAAATAAAGTAACAAAATGATTATGTCCATCGGATATGTTGTCTTTTCCATTGAAAAACGATACCAAGAATAGTCACTTTGGTCGTGTAGTTTTTGTTTTAGGGCGCTGTGAGTGACATCATGTCAGGTTCCCATTTTTGTCATTTTTTACCAAGTCAGTGTCTCATAAATCAGACTTACTGCCCGTCATAGTATCGAACAACTATGCACATTCTCTCCGCACACAGCTGAATGTACACTAACAATGGCGCACGTATTGCTCGTTGTTCGATGCTATGACGGGCAGCAAGTGCGATTTATCAGACACTGACTTAGTACAAATTTGACAAAAATGGGAACCTGACATGGTATCACTCAAAGCGCCATAACACAAAAACTACACGACCAAAATGACTGTTCGAGGTATCGTTTTTCATTGTAAAAGACACCCTATCCGATGGACATAATTATTTTGTTACCATATTTTGGGAAGTGCCCCGTTCCGTTTTTTGGGCCACCCTGTATAATCTATGATGTACATTAGCCCAATGGCTCCGACTATTTGTGATGTGCCGATTCAGCGGGCCAATCTGGTGGGGGAGAGGGGGGGGGGGGGGGTGGGGGCAATTTCTAATCACGGTAATAGGCCAACCTAAAATGTTAATAATATTGAATAAGTTACTCAATATGTTGGATAAACGTTAAGTTTATTGAGTCCCAAGAACCAAACCTCTATGCAAAGTGTTGGTAGTGTTAATGCCAGGGGCGGATCTAGCTTTTTGCTAGGGGGGGGGGGGGGGGGGGGGGGGTTGACCCAATAACGATGCGAATACTGTGTGGGTCTGGACACATGATGGCGTTTTTCTATGCACATCACATTTTCACTTGGCAGCCCAAGGGGGGGGGGGGGGGGTTAAACCCTCTAACCCCCCCCCCCCCCCCCACCCGGTAGATCCGCCACTGAATGCGGAGTCTGTGCATGGCACATAACATCAAGTAGAATCTATTCCAAACCCACCTCTCTGACTTTTCAAATTATAGTCAAATTCAAGAATGACAAAATGCCAGAATGATATAGACCTGGCCCCATATTCACGAAACCCCGATAGCTTAGTTATAGTTCCTTGTTAAATGTATTTTAGATGTGCAGTTTATTGAGCAACAGACAGTTTTCCTAGTCCCCAACTAGGGTCAACTGGGTAAGCAAGTTAACCTTGCTTAGCAACTAAAATATCTTGTGTTTAATTCTTAGCTACGTCATCCAAAATAGGCTACTCTTCACTTGGTCTATATGCAATTCGTCTAATTACCGTTTGGTCTATAACCAGTTGGTCTAATATCCATTTAGTCTATTACCATTTCGTCTATTTCCATTTCGTCTAATACCAATAGGTCTATTTGCCACTTGGTCTAAAAGCAGTTCGTCTAATGCCATTTCGTCTAAACACTATTTCGGCTAATGACCATTTAGTCTAATTCTCATTTGGTCTAACGATCGCCTCTGTGGTGGCCACCGCCTGCATACCGTATGAACGATTCCATAGGGCTGTAATTATAGCTCTATGGATATTTAGCCACAGCGGTTTCACTAGATGAAACCTGTGTATAAGAGAAAACTAATTGGTCGCTACAATCAGGTGACCTTCATAAACAAGTCCCAAAATATCGTTCGTACGCTCACCACCCAAGGGAAAATAGATATGTGGCCGCTATAAACAAGTGAATTTCATAAAACAGCTAGTGTATATTGACCACCTAAAAGGAAACAAGATAGTGGGCGTTATAATCAGGTACCTTAAAAAACCCCACAGGTTCCATAAAATCGTATATCGTCAAACAGGGGCATAGACAACGGGAGGATGAGGGGGATGCATCCCGCGCCTCACAAGGTGGGGGGATGACATGTATAATTATCCCCACCCCCCAGCTTTTAGGGAAGGATATATTTTTGTTTGTATCTGTATACGAGTGGGAAAGAAAACATTCGTTGTATGAGCTAAGACTTGTTAATTCTAACGTTAAAAACGTAATTTATACATCCACTTTTAATTTTCGCTGCGCGCTTCGCGCGCGAGTTTGGTGTGTATGGTCTGGGGTGAGTTTTTTTTTTTCTATAAACCGGGTCACGTAGTTCCAGTGTAGGCTGGCATTGCTCTGGCTGCTTGTGTGACGTGCACCAAATTACTCCTCCCAAACCCTCCCTATTAGGCTCTGCTAAGATGAATATCGATAAAAGAATACAAAATGTGTATATTCTGCATACAGAACATATTTAAATTCTCTATGTTTTTATTGATATTTGTTTCAAAAATAGTAAATTATAATCCTTTTAGAAGTTTTCATTTCATTGTTTAATTGAAGTTTCATTTTGCCATCAGGGTCCTAACAAATTTTTTCTTTTCGTATTTTGGGCTAAATAACCTAATTAATATTAATGTGGAATTGCAATCTCGTACAACTACAAGCAATCATCTCGTATGTCAAAACAAAGCGGTATACCCCCCCCCCCCCCCCCCTCCCCGCAAGTAGCACACGCGGCATTTCAAGGCATCAATAGTCTTACAAATATCTACAACAGTCTCAATAGAAAAACTGTCAATTAGACCAAACGGGAAGTTGATGAAATGGTGATTAGACCAAGTGATGAACTGCCCATCTGGATATAGCCAAAGTGGGTGTAGGCAAAAATGGGTATTAGACGTAGTGGTATTAAACGAACTGGTAAATAGTCTAAGTGATATTAGACGAATCGAATATTAGACAATCTGGCGATTAGACGAAATGGCATTAGACTAAGTGGGTTTGGACCAAGTGGATATTAGACAATAAGGGTATAGCCCCAATGGATATTAGACAATAAGGGTATAGCCCAAATGGTTATTAGACAAACCGGCTAATGGACCAAGTGGTTGTAGACGAAATGGGTTTAGACCATGTAGGATTAGACGAAGTGGATATTAGACGAAGCGGGTTTAGACCAAGTGGGGGATTACCATTCAGATTACACATTTACGCCATAATACGAAACCGTATACAGTGCGAGTCAAAATAAACGAAACCGGACTTTAATAGCTTATAAATCCACAATTCTAAATATATTATGTTGATATTGGTATCACTATCATGTTTAAGGTTGGGAAATTGTGTTTAAAATGATATATCATAAACTCTGATTACTTCAGGCTTCACCAAGCACGACCTAAGTACAGGGGCGTCGATCCGTTTTTGCGATTGGGGGGCGAAATTTGATGGCTCGAAGACCTGACTTTGGGGGCACCCACATTTGGGGACAATAATGGGGGTCCAGGGGGCGGAGCCCCCGGAAGCTTTTAGATTTCAGACATTTGCAACTCCTATCATGCGTGTTAAAATTGTATAAAATAGTGAACCTACTCGTAACGTATTCTTAAAGGGCATAGCGAAGAAGAGATTGAGCCTTGCATGAGATGGATCCACGTGATCCAGTATGGAGCCATCGATATACTCTAGGACGTCATCAACTCCTCGAAAGTGGAGGGGAGACATTGCGAGGAAGCGAAGCGACCGAGCGGGGGAGGGTGTGGGAGGGGGTGTCCCCCTCCCACAGTAGGGAGCTTTTGTATTTTGGGGCGTGAAATTGTGTGATTTGGTGCACACCTAAGGCATAAATTCACGTTATATGAAGTCTATAAGTATGGAACCAAACATACACAATGACAAAGAGAGGGGACAATCTCTTCCACTTTCAAATGTGGGAGGACATGATATTCCGATTTGATTTGCGTTCAGCGCATAATGACCGAATTTACTGCATTGACTATTTCAGATTATTTTATTTTATGTGACGGCGTGCTATAGATGAGGGTTTAAAAATCTTCGTTTGAGGTGTGTGCGTTTTGCGAAATTACACTGCCCAAACAGATTTTGAAATGTGAGTTCCCGCGCAACCCAAATGAAACTTGCAATATAAGAAACTGTATGCGCGCGAAGCGCGCGGCAAAAATGAGATTCATAGTCCTTTTTAAACTAAAAAACAAAACTATTTTGAAGATTAAATATTGATAAATGTGTCTTTTCACTCTTTGGCATTATATCACTCAATTTTGTTCTTCCTCATTTTCGGAATTATTGGGGGGGGGGGGGGGGCGAAATTATATGTTCGCCCCCCAATATTTTCATTGGTGGGGCGACCGCCCCCTTGCCCCCCCCCCCCCCCCCCCCAGGATCGACGCCCCTGCCTAAGTATCCAAAGTCATGCAAAAACTACCCGTGTTCAAGTTTGCAGTGTTCTTGCTTTGTGAATAGTTGCATATGTTGTTTGATTTTCAAAGATAACTTCATCCTACATGTCCTATTCAGGGCCCCCTGCCTCCAAAAAGTGGGGTTGCTGATGGGAGGAGGATGGGGAGGACCCCCTTCCACCTTGATAAACATGAAAAACACTGGCAACTAGCTGGTATTTTGTTTAAATTCACCAAAGGAGATTCTTGAAACGTAAACAGGCGCATCCATTCATGATGGAACAAGACAACGGCAAACTTGGACACGGGTAGTTTTTGCATGACTTTGGATAATAAGGTCGCGTTCGGTGAAGCGTAAAAGCGATCCAAATGTTTGATATATCATTTTAAAGGCAATTTTCCAAGATTTAACATGATACCAATATCATCATATATTTGTTTAGGATTGTGGATTTATAAGCTATTAAATGGACAGATCCACTTTTACAAAACGTCTGAACAGCTTTCAGTTGACGGATGGGGATCAATGTAACACTCAAAAAAAGAATCAGAGCGAACAGCCCTCTAATTTGGATTCTACGAATGAAAAACGAATGCGTCCCTCCATTTAAACTATATATCGGTCAATAAAGGAGTTCAACTGATTTAGCATAATATTACAACAATATAGTACTAATTCTCGTAAAGGTATTGTGAAGCCGACATTTGTTAACGTATGTCACGGAAAAAGATCTCAAAAATAAAGAATATATAATTACATGTAGTCAGTTTTATTATTGTAGTATTTGCGTCCATCTTCACTTATTTGGGGAATAAATATTAATTGGGGGTTGTAATTTGACCATTCTTGTTCTTAACAGAAAGAACAGAATAACTTTAACCAAGGTGACTGAAAAGAATGTAATACGATGTCAAGTTCTTTTAGTAAAAAAACTTTGAAATACATTAATTGTTTGACACCAATTATTTGTGAGAAAATCACAGTTTTGTATTCTTATTTCCCATTCACCTACGTGTATAAGAAAAATGTAAATCTCATGTTTACTATAGTTATACCTCTTTCTTGGTTACACAATTAATATCATCTGATACACCTCAAAAATCTCTTTAAGAATCATACAAAAAAGGAAAATAAGCAAATTTTGACATTCTGATGATTTTTGGTTAAAAACACAATTTTTGGGTCAAAATTAGACTTGGCATCCGGCCTAATCGGAATCCTGAGTAGTTAAGGCAAAGTTTAAGCATGGATGCCAGCCATTAACAAAAAATGCCGTCGAATTTTTTTCTAGAGCACTTATGGATTTCTGGCTGGTCTACTATGACATTTCCTTTCATATAAGACAATAACCTCGCAACTTTTGAATTTTGGCTTGCAAAAGAGGATCTCTCCCTTTAAAGTCCGGTTTCGTTTATTATGACTCACACTGTATAATATTTATGTGTAAGGGCACACATGCATGTTTCATCTGTGTCTACCTACGTGGGGCTTAGACCATAGACCGTAACGGGCATGTTGTGGTCTTTATTCTTGGGGGTTTCATACCCATGAGTAGAGGAGATGATATTGATGCGATGTGCGTTCGAACTATTAAAAAAAGGGGGGGGGGGGCGCAAATTATTGGGGGACGCACTATGATTTTTGTTTTTTTCTTCAGGATTTCCCCTATATTTGTGATTGTTTTTGTATAATTAAAGGGATGTACATCCCCCTCACTCAGGGCCACACGTAGCTGCGCCATGATTGGGGATGATAGACATGCATGTCCCGTAATTTAAATGTGTATTTTGAGTAGGTTAAAGTGATACCTGTAAAGTGTCAGACACGGGCGTCGATCTGTCATTGATACCCATTCATCAGGGGGGATGATCCATTCATCCATCCCCCCTGATGAATGGGTATTACGTAAGTATCGACGCACATGGACTGTCAGATATTGCACAAAATGACATTTGAGACTTCAATCCTATATCAATATCATTGTAAAATACAATTGAAAGATTTGTGAAAGTTTGAAAGAAAACGAACACTGTTTACCTAGTGAAAAAAAACGAATATTGAGTTCATATTTTATCACCGAATACTGATGGTCTGCCATACATTTGTCGCAGTAATGAATGATCCGTTTGAGATATTCGCACCCGTGTATGTTTACACACGTAGTACAGAATTCATGGAATTTGCACTCGCTCGGCTCAAAGTTCAATCTCCGGAATGTTCTCATGCATGCGGACGTTCTCAGCTAGGACAATTGTACTTTTTATCAAAAGCGTTAATCAACGTGATTGAAATAAAAGATTTAAATGATAATTATCTTCATACTAAAGGGACATTTATAGGTATGACTTTAATTGATGGATCCACGGAATGGGCAATACAATGCGTTATGATACACGAACGTCCATACCCCCTAAGCTACGCCTTATTTTTCTTACGCCTTATCTGGCCCTAGTCATTCTATTCCATAACACTGCCGGTGTCAGCGATCTGTCTTGGCGGATAGCCTGTCCCACCCTAACCCTAAACCCTAACCCTAACCCTAATTTGGTGGCTATATGTCAGATTAGTGGCTATAGGTCAGATTTAGTGGCTATAGGTCAGATTTAGTGGCTATAAGTTAGATTTATTAGCTACATAAGTGTATACAGCATAGCGGTGGTAGGGCCTAATACACAATATTGCCATTAGAGCCCGGGGGGGGGGGGGGGGGGGGGGGTCTGTCCTCATAGAAAGGGGGGTATCATGCGTGACCAAGGACTTGCCAAAAAGCACCCTAAACGAGTATTTGCGTGGTGCAAAAAATACACCCTAAGTAAGTATGATTATCGGTAATTTGATACCCTAAGCAAGTAATCAATTTTTTGTAAACCTCTAAGCAGGTTATAACTATATTTGATACCCTAAGCAAGTAATCTTTTTTTTGTAAACCCATATTAAAAGCAAGTTATAACTATTTTTGATACCCTAAGCAAGTAAGCTGAGTTTTTGAGAACCTAAACGAGTAATTCATCTTTTTGAGACCCTAAACGAGTAATTCATCAGCCTAAAAAAGCTACCCTTTTTCCTAATTTTGGGTGATTTTGAGACCCTAAAGCGGTGGTCACAACCCGCCGTACTTGCAAGTGCGTGCCCCGTGCGTGCTGTCTACTTGCAAAAACGTGGGCAAAATTTGGGTATCCGTACGTGGTGAGTACCGACTCAGTACCGACTCAGTACGGATTTGGGAGCACGCAGACACGACGTAGCACGTTTAGTGCACGAGGAACTTTCGCTGCGTTCGCTGCGTTTTCGCTGCGTTCTACAGCCAATGAGCGCACGTGCGTGCTGCGCACATGATAAGTGCGTGGTCCGTGCTTACTCGGCACTTCCCCAGTTCAACTGTCCAATGAGCACGCAGAACTCACGTGGACCGTACCGAGTAAGCACGTGCTCCGCACTTACAACGCACGTTGTGCGCACTGATTTCTGCAGTATAATATGAGTAGAAAAGGTTGTTCGCACTTGCACGCACTTAGTAAGTAAGGACACCGTACGTGAGCAGCACGTGTAAGTACGGCCTCCGTACGATAACGTGGCAACCGCACGGAGACCGTACGTTGTAAGCACGTTGTAAGCACGTTGTAAGCACGTACAACGCACTTACCACGTGCGCAACGTACGATGCACGCAACCGCTCACGGCCAGGCGTGGCGTGCGGGCCACGCACTTACACCGTGCGTTGACGGTACTCCCTCCCTGCTCTTGCCACTCCCTCCCCACGTTTTCAGAAAAACGTAGCGGCCGTGGCCTCCCCAAAAAACGTACGGACTAAAAACACGCACGGTGGGTTGTGACCAGGGCTTTAACGAGATACTCGAGTATCTCGCCTGATCGTAAAAAAACACCCTAATTACTCGTTTTCTTGGTCACGCATGATACCCCCCTTTCAATGAGGACAGACCCCCCCCCCCCCCCCCGGACATTAGAGTGGGACAGGCTATCCGCCCAGACAGATTATCCGCTCACACCGGCAGCGTTTGATTTATCTGGCAGCATCCGACCATTGAGGTATACCACTACTATGCTTCAATGCATCCGACTTACCAACTTGTCAATTACTAAACTCCACGGGCGTAGATACTTACGTAATACGTATTCATCAGGGAGGGGGGAGGGGGGAATGAATTAATAGATTACCCCCCTGATGAATAGGTATCAATGCTAAACTCTGTATAAAGCCCCAGGCGTACCATCATGACCATAGTAGAGTCCATGGTAAACGAATGTCACACTGTACCAGTACCGTTTCTTGCTGCTAGCTTCGTTCAAATACTAGGTGAATATATATCCTAACTACTTTACTCCCTTTCTGGAATTTTCTTAATGATATTTTGACACGTTTCGATCACATTTAATTACCATACTCGTACAAACATTTGGAAGCCAATGTTCATGGTATTACAGGTAGGCTAAACGAAACAGTAAAAAAAAAAGAAATAGATAAAACAGCCAACTCGAAATGGTATTTGCTTTTATACCAGTACATGTATTAAAAGTGAATGTGACTTCAAACTAAGCAGCCGCAGTGGATCAGACATCGGAATAGAGTCTAATTTTCGGTCCAATAACCACGAACAAACATTGGCATGTTCAAGGTAATTGTATTTGTTATATTTTTAAACTTTGATTGTCGGTCTGAAGAAGTGGCGTAGCTTGGGTTCACTGCTTGTTGTACATTATGGTTGTGTGTACGCGAGTGGTTGGTTTGTTTATTCATAATCTACGGTGTGTGTGCGCGTGTGTATGTGTGTGCTTATTTAGATTTGGATTTGTTGAAGACAACTTGTGTTCGTACTGTAAACGGGAAAGGGAAACATATTCGCATTTATTTTTATTTTGTTTAAAGGGGTAGTTTAGTTTTGGTAGAGAGGGCGCTGCACATCACAATTTTTTTGTGAGGTAATGAAAAACTGAGTGTCGAATTTGAGAGAACATGCAATTTTAATGGCAGAATAAACTTTATTTGGTCAAAATCGAGCCAGAAACGGCTGAAATATCAATAAATATATCTGATCTTATAATTATTTGGGGCCCAAATAATTAGATGATTTTTTGAAAAAAATAAAAAAATGCTTGCACTTTTTCAAAAATGTTCAAAAGCGTTTTTTAAATAGTTCTTGATGATCTCTCTATTTAATCATTATATTAATAAAACATCGCATGCATAATTTTGTATGAAAAATGGTTGAAACAAATGCCTTATAAAAAAGCGCCCTCTTGTGTTTTAATGGCTCTTTTTGAATGATAACAGGCTTTTTACTTATTCGTTTGTAATTTTGTATACCTTTCGAGCATGGTGGAGTTATAACTATAAGTTTATAATGTTACTGTGCAGGTTTTGGCTACTAAAGTTCAGCCTTACCAAAACTAAACTACCCCTTTAAATGTAAAATTGACATGGCAAGCTTTGATACAACGTTTTTTGTTAGATGAAATAAAGGACTTAAATTGGCGGGATATATGTGTTGGATTGTCAGGTAATTCAAATAGAATAAAATGTTGCAATACCATCATTTTTATGGTAAAATATATTTTATTTGTATTTAGAAAAGAGGGTGTTCTATCTAATATTGATAAAATACAGAAACTGTTATTGGATTATAAGGCCCAGGAAAAGGGAATAGCAATTAAAATGGGAAAATTAGGACTACATTTACAAAAATGGGAAACGGTAAAATTAGAATGAGATCATATGTGATGTTTCCCCCGTGAGCTTGTAAAAAAAAAATTAAAAAAAAGTATTTAAAAAGTATTGATTTAAATATGTATTTTGTAAGCATTATTATTATTTTTTTGTGTAAAGGATGTGAGCAGATTTCCGGGGTAGGGTTGGGGGGGGGGGGGGGGAGGGTGAGTGTGTAGGGGGTGGGGAAGGGGGGATGAGAGAAGTAGCGTGTCTTACTTCTTTTAATTTTTTGTTAAATCTCCATTGTGTTTAATTTTTGTGAATTACACTTGATTTGTACACTTGAGATGTAAACTTGTATTTTCATAAATGTTATTCAATTGTAAATGTTATGTTAATAATTTGGAGAAATAAAAATCATTAAAAAACAAAAAAGTGCTATGAAATACTCACGTGAAAAGGCGAAATTAAGGAAACTTGAAATAGAGACGTTGGAGACTGAAATTAAGGATTTAGAAAATCAGTTAGTCGAAGGGTCATCTAGATTTGTGATTGATAGTATAAAGTTGAAAAAAGATAAAGTTGAATAAATTGTATGATTTTTTTCGACAGGGCATTAAAGTTCGTTCTAGAGCAGCTTGGTTTGAAGAAGGAGAGAATAATACTCAGTAGTTTGAACAATTGTTTAAAGTAAATAAGAGGAAAAGTGTCATAAGAGAAGTGTATAAGGAAAGTGGAGAAATTACTAGGGATACAAATGATATTTTAAAAGAGATAAAGACATTTTATGAGAAATTATATTCCTTGAGGAATGATAGTGGTTAAAATAATGGTTTATTTTGTAGTGATATTTTTAAGTTAAGTGAACAGAATAAAGAATTATGTGAAGGTAAAATGACAAAAGATGAATGTTTTAAGGTTTTGAAAGAAATGACATGGAATAAATCCCTGGAAATGATGGTTTTACACTGGAGTTTTATGATACTTTTTGGCCCGTATTAAGGGATTTGTTGGTAGAAGTATTGAATGAAATATATGTAAGGGGGGAATATTGACGGTATCTCAAAAACAAGGAACTATTACATTGATAGAGAAAGAGGGAAAAGATGCGATGCATATTAAAAATTATACAGTGCGAGTCAAAACAAACGAAACCGGACTTTGATAGATTATAAATCCACAATTACAAACATATATGTTGATATTGGTATCACATTAAAGCTAGGGAAATTGCCTTTAAAATGATATATCACACATTTTAAGCACTTTACGCATCATCGAGCAAGATCTTATTATCCAAAGTCATGCAAAAACTACCCGTGTCCAAGTTTGCCGTCGTCTTGTTCTAAACACAACAAATCAAGTTAAGTCCCCCCTAATCAAAATAGCATAACTTTTTAACGAAAAAGTTTTGAGCAAAATAACTTGGCAGGATTGTTTATACACTCTTGACTCTTGTGCCGTATTTGTTAATGTTCAAGTTGTATCGAAGATTGTAGCGTGTTTAAATGATTTAAACTAATCAAATGTGGTATCATTTTAAAGCCCATGTGTCTATCTTTTCAATACGGTTATGTCCGTAACAATTTTATTAACAGGTTAAGTATGGTACAGCTGAATATGGGGAGGGCCGAAAGTGAAATGTTGCAAAATGCATTTCTTTTTGTGAAATTGAAGGTCGAAAAACGACTATTGGAGGGATGTTTTAGGGTTTTAAATTGCATAATCATTAGTAAATTTTGTATCATGTAAAAGCGTGTTTATTTTTCTTTAAAATCATGTCTCACCTGTAATAATTATGCTATTGTGGTGTGTGCAGTAAAGCCGGAAATGGGGGTCTATAAATGCTATGAATTTAAGACCATGGCTTCTTGTTTCAAGATTCCGGTAAGATATTGTTGTATTAATCATAACTCTATCATCATTACGTTTTGCACTATCGGAAAGCTCGTTAATTTACCTTTAATATGATGTCTCATTTGCAATGATTATGCTGAATGTGAGTGTGTAATACAGGAAACTCACAAACTTGATGTATTGAAAATGCTTCAAATTTCTCTAAACCTACGCAAACTGGCCAGAACTGGCATATTAGCGCCCTCTTCGACCGTGTAGGTATGCCCTTATTACCACGTATCAAACGGTAGAACGTCGACCTGGCTACGTGTCATTTTGAGCCCCATACATTTAGAGGTACTACACACACCTCAAGCACATAACCACTATGAATGGGGCATTATTTCATTGACAAATTAACACGCTTTAACATAATGTTGAATTTCATAATGATTATGTAAAGTAAAGTACTAAGATATCCCCACAAAAAGTTTTTTGGATGCAATGCCTTCAATTTCACACAATCAAATGCATTTTGCTTACATTTTGCTGTCGACCCTCCCAAATATTCACCTTAATTATACCTACCCGGCTTTCATAATTATTCCAAGTGAGGTGTCATTGGAAAGATAATTAAACAGGCTTTTTTTAATACCATATTCAACAGTATCTCTTCATTGACAAGATATTCATCGTCGAAAGAATTTGAACTTGAGAAAGACCGTGATATGGGTGTCAGACCATCTAACTGAAGTTTGTTGGCGCATTTTGTGACATTTCACTTCTGACTTTCCCCCATTCTCAAGTATACTGCGCATACCTCGTGCTCGTGATGCTTCCGAATTTGGTATCATTTTAAAGAGGTATACACACATAGGCGCCGGAAGTGGGGGCAGGGGGGGGGGGGGGCGGCCCCCGCCCCCCCCCCCCCCCCCATCCAAAAAAGTGGGGAGGGCAAAACGCAATTTTGCCCCCCCCAAAAAAGCCCCCCCCCCTTCCCCAAAAATAAAAAGAGTGGGAAAGACAAAATCAAATGTATGAGCTAAACGTTCAAAAACCAAGTTTATACATCCATTTTCAATTTTCGCTGCGCGCTTCGCGCGCGAATAGATTACCTCAGTTTGTTTTAAACATCTGATGAGAGCATAGACATTTCACTTTTTTTTTTATAACTCGGATTCTAAATTTCCTTCACAGGTATGGCATGAAGTGCACCAAATTGCACCATTTCAAGTATATAAATGCAAAATCTTCCCCTTGGGAGGGGGATACCCCCTCCAAATATAGGCGCCGGAAGTGGGGGGCAAAACGCGTTTTTGCCCCCCCCCCCCCAAAAAAAAAAGTAAAAGAAAAAGAAGAAAAGTGGGGGGGGGGGGGGGGGGGGGGGCGGGGAAATAAAATGTATCAGCTAAGAAGACTTGTTAAAGGGATAGTTGAGTTTTGGTAGAGAGGGCGCTTCACAAAACAATTTTTTTGGTGAGATAATGAAAAACTGAGTGTCAAATTTGAAAGAGCATACAATTTTAATGGCAGAATAAACTTTATTTGATCAAAATCGGTTCAGAAACGGCTGAAATATCCATAAACATAACCATTTGTAATACTTGTGGGGCCCCACAAGTATTCAATAATTTTGAACCAGCCGTTAAAATGCTTCCTCCTTTCAACAATTTTTAAAAGAGGTTTTTAGATAGTTGTTGATTATCTCTCTATCTAATCACTATTTCAACAAAACATCACATGCACAATATTTTATTTTAAATGGTTTAAACAAATGCATTTTTTGAAAATGCCCTCTTTAGTTTAAACAGCTCTTTTTGAATGATAACAGCTTTTTACTTAGTCGTTTGTAATTTGTTTATTCCTTTGGAGCATGGTGGATTTATAACTATTAGTTTGTAATATAATGGTGCAGGTTTTGGTTACTAAAATTCAGTTTGACTAAAAACTGTACTCTCTCTACCAGAACTCAACTATCCCTTTAATTCTCACGATCAAAAACTATTTATACATTCATTTTAAGTTTTCGCTGCGCGCTTTTGACAAGAATCTTGTCTACATGGCGATAGAAAGGTTTTAAAGGAGATTAAAGGAGAAAGGATTTATGTCGGGCGGTTTTTTAATTCATTTTTAGGATAAATCGATCTCTTTAGTTCCCCTTCCTTCAGGAGTGTTAATTAAGTCAAGGCAATTATCCCTCAGAATTTGTCTCCTTCTTAGATTAGTGCAACAAAAGACCATAACAAATCAACCATGTCGCATTTGTTTACGCGCTCCTATTATGAATATTTGTATATTCTTATATACTTAGAGGGGGCTGCCATCTCAATCCGTACTTTAATTTCTTGAAATGGTTTACTGAACATCCTTTCAAAATGAGAGAACGTTATTACATAATGATGGGGCCCTAGTATGCATGGGACAAAGCCAAATCAAAGCTTATACGAATTAACAGGATTGGGACTTTTTATACCGACCCTTCTTTATAACTTTCTAGTTCTTAGCTGGGCTGCTACATTATTATTGAACAGTTTTGGCGCCAGACGGGCGCCAGACGCACAAAAGCTCGTTGCGTGTGTGTGTGTGTGTGTGTGTGTGTGTGTGTGTGAGTGTGTTTGTGAAGGTTCAGACATTACACGGTTGACCGCATCTCGCCACACCCATGCCAACTGGTCAGTTAAAACCATTGGTTAAAACACGTGGGTAGACAACGATATGTTTTTAGAAGTGGGGGATGATGCGAGAGAGCGGTGCGACCAAGCCCGAGGGCGTGATGCGCCCAAGGGTGGGAGGGGGTATGGAGGGGGGTATCTCCCTTTCCAGGGTAGGGAGCTTTTGCAATTTTACACTCGAAATAATGCAATCTGGTGCATACCTTGGAAGAAAATGTTATATGATATAATTTAAGAAAACATGACTTACATCATCTACCTCATGATTATACCGATATACAAACACAAACGAACCTACACAAAACGCGTTTTTGCCCCCCCCCCCCAAAAAAAAGCACCACCTCCCCGAAAAAAAAAATAAAAAGAAGAAGAGTGGGAAAGAAAAGATAGCATGTATGAGCTTGTGTGACTTGCGTATGGTCTGGGGTGAGTACTTTTTCTGTGGGCCACGTATTTCCCGTCTAGGCTGGCATTTCTCTGGCTGCTTGTGTGACGTGCACCAAATTGCACCATTTCCAGAAAATCTTCCCCGTGGGAGGGGGATACCCCCTCCCAAACCCTTCACCTCTGGCTCTGGCCCAGCCCTCGGTCGCTTCGCTCCCTCGGGACTCATTCTTGGCTGTAGGCTATGTTATTGAATATTACATAATGTAGCATATGGTTTATGTTGGAACTGTGTATGACACTAAATACAACATTTGTGTGTGTTGGGGTGGATATTTATTAGTGTGTCATTTATTTTCTTCGTGAAAAATATATTTCAAATTTCTGGTCGATCAAATCATAACACGCTTTCCTAGGTACAGTTAATCTTAATCCCGAATTTCCTATCTAGGTATGCACCAGATTGCACAATTTCAAGTCTAAAAATGCAAAAGCTCCTACCGTGGGAGGGGGGCACCCCTCCCACACCCTCCCCCCGCGCAGTCACTTCGCTCCCTTGCAATGTCTCACTCTCACCTCTGGCTCAAAGTTGGCAACCATGTGAGTGTGATTGGGCATGAGCCCCTACGAAAAAATCGTGAGCCGCCTTAGGTCTTTGCCCCCCAATCCAAAACTGCTTCCGGCGCGCCTGTATACACACCCTTTCAAGTGATACCAACTATAACCATTATGATTTCTTAATAAAATAGATATAATCGATCAAACTTGAGTTTCCGAACTTTTTTTGAGGGGTTTATTTGAAGAATTTCAAAAAGTAAGTGGTTTGAAGGTGAACAAGAAAAAGACGCATTTTATGTATATGGGTGAGGAAACCAAACAATAGATGGGCCTTTATTTTTAAAAATTTGTTCAGGAAGTAAACATTTTAGGAGTTTTTTTCAGTCGATTTTAGATTAAAAGATGATTTAAATTATAAAGAAATATTAAGTAAAATTAAAAAGCTTCTAGGTTGGTGGAAATTGACTATCAAAAATACATTTATTGAAAAACTTATGCATTAACGAAGTTGAATTATGTTTCATCCCTCCTTGTTGTCCCCATATGGGTTTATATAGAAGTGGAGAAAATATCATTGATTTTATAAAGAAATATTAAGTAAAATTAAAAAGCTTCTAGGTTGGTGGGATTTGACTATCAAAAATACATTTATTGAAAACTTATGCATTAACGAAGTTGAATTATGTTTCATCCCTCCTTGTTGTCCCCATATGGGTTTATATAGAAGTGGAGAAAATATCATTGATTTTATATGGGGAGGGAAAGATCGTATAAAAAGAAACAATTTGTATCAGAATTATAATTCTGGGGGAGTTAAAATGATTAATTTTGAAATATTTGTTAGAACGCAGCGAATAATGTGGGTGAAACGACTATTATATGGAGAAAGAATTTTTTTTATTTTTTTATAATCGCTTAAGTTCAGTGGGAGGAATGCTAATTTGTTTGTGTGATTATGAAATGAAAAAAGATGAAGTTTATGTTAAAGATTCCACCTTATTATTTGGAAATGTTGAATGCCTAGAAAGAGATTGATAACTTATGGCATTTTAATGGCTGTATGAATCCAATTATTTTTAATAATAGGTAACATAATAAACAAAAATAAGATGGTATTTGATAAAGAATTATTAGAACGAGGGATTGTTATGTTGAAACATAGTATTAATAATGGACATGTTAAACCCGTTGCATACTTTTTGAACCTTGGTACGAGAAGTGAGAATTTACTTACAATAATTGATATATATCATGCGATTCCGAGGGATTGGAAAAATGAGTTAGGTTCGATACCATTTGTGAGGTAGACTTAATAAATTATAATATAAATTTATATTTTTTGACAAAAAATTAAGCTTAAAGGATGTACCATCAAGACAAATATATGATTATTTTATTAGAGAATTGCAAAAGTCATATGATTTACAGATAAGAGATGATAATTATACAGATAAAGAAATGAGTGAATGTTTTTTTAGACCAAGAATAACATTAATGATTGGGAGGCAGCGAGAGTTTCAATTTAAGTTACTGTATGGGGCAATGTACACTAAAGATTTTTTATTTAGATTTGGATTTGTTGAAAATAATTTGTGTTCGTACTTAAACGAGAAAGGGAAACATATTCACATATATTTGTATTTTGTTTAAATGTAAAATTGATATGGCAAGCTTTGATACAACGTTTTGAGTTAGATGAAATAAAGGACTTAAATTGGCGATATATATTTGTTGGATTGTCAGGTAATTCAAATAGAATAAAAAGCTGTAACACTATCATTTTTATGGTAAAATACATGTTATTTGTATTTAGAAAAGAGGGTGTACTACCAACCATTGATAAAATACAGAAACTGTTATTAGATTATAAGGACCAAGAAAAGGGAATAGCAATTAAAATGGGGAAATTAGGGCTACACTTAAAAAATGGGAAACGGTAAAATTATAATAATATTTAATTGTAATTAATTGTAGAATAAACTCTTTATACGCGATGTTTCTCCCGTGAGCTTGTAATATTTAAAAAAGTATTGATTTTGTAAATATTATTTATAAAGGAATGTGAGCATATTCCCGGGGCAGGTGGAAGAGGGTGAGTGTGCAGGGGGGGTGGGGGGTAAGTAAGACGTGAGGAGGAGTTCTTTTTTAAAATCTTTTGTTATAATCTCCAATGTGTTTATTTTATGGGTTCTGCGAATAATTGTTCTATTCCTTATTTATGATGTTATATGCTATATTTATGATGTTATAAGCATATTTATGATGTTATATTTTAAATGTTATAATGCTTATAATATGGAGAAATAAAAATCACTTTAAATAAAGTGTGTGTGTGTGTGTGTGTGTGCGTGTGTGTGTGTGTGTGTGTGTGTGTGTTTGTGTGTGTGTGTGTGTGTGTGTGTGTGTGTGTGTGTGTGTGTGTGTGTGTGTGTGTGTGTGTGTGTGTGTGTGTGTGTGTGCACGCGCGTGTGTTTGTGTGTGTGTGTTCTCACGCCGGCATTCTTGTGGGGTCTCGTGTGGGTACAATTATATAATTGTGGGGTATTTTTTCCTTGTGGGGAATAAATCATGGACCCCACTAAGGAATAGCCTTAAATCGGCGTATTTAGCTTCAAAAAGTTATGTGACAAAATCTTGTGACTGTGCCCCATAAGTGATACTTGAGGATTTTTTTTTCTAGACACACCCCTACCCTCCCATGCACTCAGAAGGTTGCCTGTTTTCGTTGCAAAGATTTTGTGGGGAAAAAAAAAACAGTTTGCAGTAGCACTCCTTCAGCCTGTAGTAGCGCAAGTACCCCACAAGTCGGGTGCCCACAAGTATGCCTGGGTAAGTATGTGTGTGTGCGTGCGTGAATGTGCAGTACCTTACTAGTACTGCGTAGGGTAGCATAGTAGAGCCAGAGGGGTTGAAAATAAGTGTTGAATTTCAAATACAATCATTAAATCGTAAGCAAACATCCACGAGATAGAGCTATGTGTAGAACGCAGGAAGAACATAAGAGACGGTGGAACACGAAGCAGTCTTTAAGACCTCTTCGATCATCATCAACCTTGCAGTTAACCCTTGGACCTCGTAGCCTACTGTTATAAGATATGGCGATCGAGCTTTTTCAGTAATTGCCCCTCTATATCCTTTGGAACAAATTACTAGCGCAGGAGACTCGAATGGGTAACAGAAATGAATAATGATCAACTGAATATAAAGCAAACATATGTAGAGAGAGAGAGAGAGAGTTAATTGGAATGGAGAACGAAGGCGATAGATGAAATCCAAGGAAAGAGGATGAGGATAATAGAATGAGGAACACAATATACTATACATTGAACAAAGACACATCACAAAGGAAACTAATGTCAAAATAACGATCTAACAAAAGATATTTATTCATGTCACCTTTTTCTAATAGTTGATTTGATTGCATTTGTAGCTTCGGCACTGGTTAAGAGCACAGTGTATTACTATGATTGCGGACAGCCAGAAGAACGTGCGATTATTTGTGTTGTTTCAATAATTATATGCGCTATAGGGGAATATAAACATGCTGCACAGTCCATTGATACAAAATACACGGTATAACTACAATGTATTTATGTATTTGAAACCAATGCCCGTGTATTATTAATAATATCTGCTAATACGAGATAGGAAGGGACTTTATTTCCCTCTATTCATACATGTTATCTTTTTGAATAAATTATCATAACCTTTACCGTTTGTTGGGTTTGAAATTATAACACCTAATGATTGTGCTAAACATTAAACTCTTATACTCTTTCAAATATGTCGATTATTATCAGCGGTGTAGCTACATGGCACACGGGATAAATATGCCTCCAAAATAGTCCGAAAATGTAAAAAAACAAACAATTAAAATTGTTTAAAAGGTAAACAAAGAACAAAAACGAACAAATATAATGTGCCACTGTGATCATTGGCTTGCCCCTGAACAAAATATGTACTGCCAACGTTATGTCAATGCATGATGCTTGAGGATATCCACTTGCCTTGACACATAAAAGAGGCCAACAGTAGTTTAACCAAACCATCATTGTCTTCCTTTGTCCAGCTGTTTGCTAACTTTATATAGTTACCATGACAACGACAGCGGACCGATATGTTTGCCTTGACGATTTCGAGACGGAGGGGAAAACCAAGTTGATTTCCTGGTATGTGGACTACTTTCAGTCTGGAGCAGATGATGAGTGCACTCTCAGGGATTGCAGAGCGGCCATGAAGAGGTAATTTCGTCGCTGGGCACGTAAAAGGACAAATTGACGGTATCGATAGCAAAACACGTTGTAAATTTGTTTGAGAGAAAATAAAATACTATTACAAAACAAAAAAAATACATACTTTTTTTCAAGAACAACATTATAAGCAATTATTTGTTTCAATTGCCAAATTCAGTAACTATGTTTATTTAAAGGGGTAGTAGGCCTACAGTTTTGGTAAGGCTGAACTTTAGTAACCAAAACCTGGATAGTAACATTACAAACTAATAGTTATAACTCCACCATGCTCTAAAGGTATACAAAATAACAAATGACTAAGTAAAACAACTGTTATCATTCAAAAAGAGCCGATACAACACAAGAGGGCGATCTCTAAAAAAAAGCATTGGTTGCAACCATTTTTCATACACAATTATGCATGTGATGTTATGTTGAAATAATGATTAAAAAGAGAGATCAGCAACAACTATTTAAAAACCGCTTTTAAATTGTTTTGAAAAAGTGTAAGCATTTTGAAAATTAAAAACAAATCATCTAATACTAAATCTGGGCCCCAAATTTATTCCGATCGGATATATTTATTGATATTTCAGCCGTTTCTGTACCGATTTTGACCAAATAAAGTTTATTCTGACATTAAAATTGCATGTTCTTTCAAATTCGACACTCAGTTTTTCATTGGCTCACAAATAAATTGTGTTGTGTAGCGCCCTCTCTACCAAAACTGAACTACCCCTTTAAAATGTTCGGTAGCTAGCTTTATAGCGGTACCAAGTTGTTGAATTTGGAGTATGTTCAGTTCTTTTTAACGGAGTTATTACGCATTTCTTATTTTGTCTTTATTGCACGCCGATATTGCGCCGAATACGTGCCTTCGCAGTTGTTGCGATTGCAAGATCACGTGACAAAATTCTAGTACGGCCGGATTTTCAAACGACGTAGCAGCCGCCGCTTTGTGTATAATGTCAATGGACTCTTTACTTCCTGGCACGACACCCGAAACTAAATGAAGATATTTATTCATGAATATCAACTCTATAACACTGTCATTGCCTAACATATATCGAGAACAATATACATTTTCAGATAATTCAAGGAATACGATCGTTTGTTTAAAATTCAAGGATACAACTCGATTTTGATTGACAAAAATGACTCTCCTTTCTTCGTGCCGCGCGGTACATTGCACTCAAACATATGCAATTGGGCCCAATGGTTTCGTGTTTCGTATAACTGCAGAACGAAATCAAGAACCCGGTCAACTACTTAGTATTCATTTTTGACAAACTTTATATGATTTCCCCTTAGTATAGAATATCTAAAATACATTTCAATGCTTTTCTATACAAAGACAATTCTTACCCTTCATTTGAGACTGTGTTTGTTGCAGTTTCCCGAGCGATCGATCCATAGCTAGCACGGCCCGGGTGCGGCCCGGGTGCGAATTTTTTTTTCCCAAACAGGTTTACCTATTACAGTAAAATCTTGCCTCCTGATTCGTTCAAAGGTATACGCTTAATGAATATTCATGTACTGAGCTCTGAAGGTAGTATTGCGCATGCGCGTGGACTTATTGACATGACGTGTTCTATTAGTGCACTCATAGACTTGGTGCACTGTATTTAGTACCGTACGTCGTACAGCTCTTATAAAAGATACTAAAGGTAATATGTCTGCTACATGGAAGGTTATAAACACTTTACTTAAAATAAAAAAAATCATTAAATGCCGATATTTCAATTCCAGACCATGAAATTGCTGATAATTTAAATGATTATTTTGTAAATGCTGCATCCAATTTATTGAAGGAATCTGTACATGATGGTATTGTTATTTTAATGTCTCATTTAGTTCCCAATCTATATTTTGTTCACCTGCAAGTTCACTTGAAATTGTTGATATTGTTCTTAGAATGAAAAATGCAACAAGCCCTGGATTTTATGATATTTGTATTACTGTTGTGTTATACGCTTAATATACGAACCTCTATGTAAAATATGTAATTGTTCATTCTCTCATGGTATTTTTCCAACCCAAATGAAAATTTGTTAAAGTCATACCCATTTATAAGAAAGGTGATTATATAGGTTATTTTTGAATTATCGACTTATGTGTATATCGAGAGAGAAGGAGAGAGAAACACTAAACCAGGGATCTGTGATTTGTACCTCATAATTCCATGACTAAACTTGTTCTTTCGGAGTCTGAATGGCAATGGCCTTTATTCTTCGATCATATCTCACACTAGCTATAACACATGTACACTAGCTGTATGTCTGTACAACTCGATGGTTTACATAACCTTGCCTTAGGTGGGTGAAGGATGAAGCTGGACAGTGTGGTGGGCATAAGGGGATATAATGAGATGACCATGTGTTGGGTCAGTTGGGGTCGGGCATGGAATGTATGAAATGAGGCGAATTGGGTATGATCATGGAAACATGGGAATGTAATGGAACATCATAATAATATATACATTATACTTATTTACAAACACAATATCGACCAAGTTCCTTATTATCCCACATTATGAAAGATCCTGGAAAGGTGATTGTACAGGCTTCAATACGTGTGTATAGTTAATTGGTATTCTTTTCTTTGCGCAACATATATACACGCATATATACCGTATGTAGCAAATTCGATCTTGTTTTCATGGTTTCTATATTTTTCCACATAGATATACTTACATATCTCATATTTGTATTGACAAAGAGTTCACTTACAGTACACACTTCTGTCACAGATAGGCTTCACACACACACACTCACACACACACACACACACACACACACACACACACACATACACCCCCCCCCTCTCTCCCTCTCTTGGAAATCCTCCGTGGTCCACTTTCTCCATGGAGTGCTGGTGGGTGAACTTCAAATCCCCATAACTTTTTTAATATTTTAGAAGGTTACAATTCACCTAGAGAGATATAGAGAGACATTTTATTCCTTTTTAATGATTATTACAACTTTTAAAATATATTTTCTTAACTTGACAAAAAATGACTTTGTCTTGTAACTTTTCTTACTAACACTATATATGAGAAATTAGCTGTTTATACTACATACGAAAAATATGATTATTTCGTTATTAGACGATCAAAATTGCTAATTTTTGTTGTTATACGATGAAGTATATACCTATGATGCTATATAGCACAAAAAATCTGTATATTTCATGTTATTTTATATTTTTACAATTTTTTTCTTCACTATATGTTAGATGTCTTTTGCTTGGAGAATAGCCAAAAAAGTGCATCCGTGGTCCAAACGCAATATTTTCAAAAGTCTTATTCTGAATAAAATATTTGTTTAGATTTGAAAAACTTGATATAAAATTCATCTATTGATACAAGTTTTTCAGTTTCTGAACAGAATTTACAATTATATTCATTCATTTTACAGAAATTGTTGCTTAAAAAAATGGAAAATATGAGCATCTCCAATACAAAGTCAATGGGAGAGTGGGATGGAAGGCCATACTTTGACTGCAAGTTCTGTCATGATATTTTCCTTTTTTGTACCAAATTAAATGCTTATAGTGATAAAAAGGTCTTATTGTTTGTATCTCACATTGTTTGAAGGAAAGGAAATGTGTTTTTATTGTTAAAATTTTGGTTTTTAAACTATTCTTTTTACTATTTTTGTCTAATTGTGTATGCTGCCCTCTAGTGGTCAAAACATGTACAAGTACAACAAGTACATTTAAAACAAAAACAACAACACGGAAGAATTTGTATGCTGAAACTTTTTGAAAGAGGCGAAGTTATGATGTCTGAATCCCTGTAAATGATGCCTCTTTGATGTTGTCAACCCAAAACTAAAGGTAAGTACACTTTGAAAATATATCTCTTGTCATTTTTAACTAGATTTATACGTCAGAAAAAGATATAAAAGAGGTATAACACATGTGTTCTTCCGACTGCAAAATGCACCTGCAGCACATAGTTATAGGCCTAGCCACCGGAAATTTCGGCCGCTGGGCTGGGGGGCATAGACTCTGGATGGAGGCCCTGGCTGCTGCTGCTGCTGCTGCTTTTGTCTGACTCTGAGCCCTGGCTATGGTATTGTGATTGTCTCAGCTCAGGCCCAGCCTGGCCTTGTTTTGATATGATAATATTTATGATTCTGGATCTACACTAGTCAAAAGGGCAACACGATATTGCCGTCAAAAGGCACTAGCACTTGCCCTGTTGCCCAGGCCTTACCCAGGGCAAGTAAAAACTGATGTTGGGCAAGTAAAATTTCATAATGGTTTAGTTTGGTTGCCCAACACATCAGGGCAACTGAATTTTTCCTCAACTAGGATAGAATACTGTAATTCTGTATTTAAACTAAACTCATCTATAAGTAAGTTTTCTGTTTGGGCAAGTACAAGTTGAAAAGTTATGATTCTGCTTACCCGAACAAAATAATGTAAAGATAGGGTTCAACACTTGCAGTTGCAGTGGCCCTTTGATTTGGCCTTACCATTGCGTTGGTATTGGCAGTTGCCATTGTGTTGCGTTGGTCTGGCCCTGCGCCCTGGGGCTTGTGAAATTGGTCTCAGCTCAGCTCAGCTCAGGCCCAGCCTGGCCTTGTTTTGAGATAATATTTATGATTTTGGATCTACACTAGTCAAAAGGACACTTGCCCTGTTGTCCAGGCCTGACCTACTCCAAGTAAAAACTGATGTTGGGCAAGTAAAATTTCATAATGGTCTAGTTCGGTTGCCCAACACATCAAGGCAACTGAATTTTTGCTCAACTAGGATAGAATACTGTAATTCTGTATAAGCAAATCTCTTCTATAAGTAAGTTTTGTGTTTGGGCCAGTACAAGTTGAAAAGTTATGATTCTGCATGCTTACCCGAACGGGCAAGTAGAACAAAATATTGTAAAGATAGGGTTCAACACTTGCAGTTGTACTGGCCCGTTGCGTTGGCGTTGCCATTGCGTTGGCATTGCGTTGCGTTTGGCCTGGCCCTAGCCCTGGGGCCTGTGAAATTGGTCTCGGCTCAGCTCAGCTCAGGCCCAGCCTGGCCTTGTTTTGATATGATAATATTTATGATTTTGGATCTACACTAGTCAAAAGGACACTTGCCCTGTTGTCCAGGCCTGACCTACTCCAAGTAAAAACTGATGTTGGGCAAGTAAAATTTCATAATGGTCTAGTTCGGTTGCCCAACACATCAAGGCAACTGAATTTTTGCTCAACTAGGATAGAATACTGTAATTCTGTATAAGCAAATCTCTTCTATAAGTAAGTTTTGTGTTTGGGCCAGTACAAGTTGAAAAGTTATGATTCTGCATGCTTACCCGAACGGGCAAGTAGAACAAAATATTGTAAAGATAGGGTTCAACACTTGCAGTTGTACTGGCCCGTTGCGTTGGCGTTGCCATTGCGTTGGCATTGCGTTGCGTTTGGCCTGGCCCTAGCCCTGGGGCCTGTGAAATTGGTCTCGGCTCAGCTCAGCTCAGGCCCAGCCTGGCCTTGTTTTGATATGATAATATTTATGATTTTGGATCTACACTAGTCAAAAGGACACTTGCCCTGTTGTCCAGGCCTGACCTACTCCAAGTAAAAACTGATGTTGGGCAAGTAAAATTTCATAATGGTCTAGTTCGGTTGCCCAACACATCAAGGCAACTGAATTTTTGCTCAACTAGGATAGAATACTGTAATTCTGTTAAGCAAATCTCTTCTAAGTAAGTTTTGTGTTTGGGCCAGTACAAGTTGAAAAGTTATGATTCTGCATGCTTACCCGAACGGGCAAGTAGAACAATATATCGTAAAGATAGGGTTCAACACTTGCAGTTGAACTGGCCCGTTGTGTTGGCATTGGCAGTGCCATTGCGTTGCGTTGGGCCTGGCCTTAGGCTTAGCCGAGGGGCCTGTGAAATTAGTCTCAGCTCAGCTCTCAGCTCAGGTCAAGCCTGGCCTTGTTTTGATATGATTGAACTACACTAGATCTACACTAGTCAAAAGGACACTAGCACTTGCCCTGTTGCCCAGGCCTTACCCAGGGCAAGTAAAAACTGATGTTGGGCAAGTAAAATTTCATAATGGTTTAGTTTGGTTGCCCAACACATCAGGGCAACTGAATTTTTCCTCAACTAGGATAGAATACTGTAATTCTGTATTTAAACTAAACTCATCTATAAGTAAGTTTTCTGTTTCGGCAAGTACAAGTTGAAAAGTTATGATTCTGCTTACCCGAACAAAATAATGTAAAGATAGGGTTCAACACTTGCAGTTGCAGTGGCCCTTTGATTTGGCCTTACCATTGCGTTGGTATTGGCAGTTGCCATTGTGTTGCGTTGGTCTGGCCCTGCGCCCTGGGGCTTGTGAAATTGGTCTCAGCTCAGCTCAGCTCAGGCCCAGCCTGGCCTTGTTTTGAGATAATATTTATGATTTTGGATCTACACTAGTCAAAAGGACACTTGCCCTGTTATCCAGGCCTGGCCTACTCCAAGTAAAAACTGATGTTGGGCAAGTAAAATTTCATAATGGTCTAGTTCGGTTGCCCAACACATCAAGGCAACTGAATTTTTGCTCAACTAGGATAGAATACTGTAATTCTGTTAAGCAAATCTCTTCTAAGTAAGTTTTGTGTTTGGGCCAGTACAAGTTGAAAAGTTATGATTCTGCATGCTTACCCGAACGGGCAAGTAGAACAATATATCGTAAAGATAGGGTTCAACACTTGCAGTTGAACTGGCCCGTTGTGTTGGCATTGGCAGTGCCATTGCGTTGCGTTGGGCCTGGCCTTAGGCTTAGCCGAGGGGCCTGTGAAATTAGTCTCAGCTCAGCTCTCAGCTCAGGTCAAGCCTGGCCTTGTTTTGATATGATTGAACTACACTAGATCTACACTAGTCAAAAGGACACTAGCACTTGCCCTGTTGCCCAGGCCTTACCCAGGGCAAGTAAAAACTGATGTTGGGCAAGTAAAATTTCATAATGGTTTAGTTTGGTTGCCCAACACATCAGGGCAACTGAATTTTTCCTCAACTAGGATAGAATACTGTAATTCTGTATTTAAACTAAACTCATCTATAAGTAAGTTTTCTGTTTGGGCAAGTACAAGTTGAAAAGTTATGATTCTGCTTACCCGAACAAAATAATGTAAAGATAGGGTTCAACACTTGCAGTTGCAGTGGCCCTTTGATTTGGCCTTACCATTGCGTTGGTATTGGCAGTTGCCATTGTGTTGCGTTGGTCTGGCCCTGCGCCCTGGGGCTTGTGAAATTGGTCTCAGCTCAGCTCAGCTCAGGCCCAGCCTGGCCTTGTTTTGAGATAATATTTATGATTTTGGATCTACACTAGTCAAAAGGACACTTGCCCTGTTGTCCAGGCCTGACCTACTCCAAGTAAAAACTGATGTTGGGCAAGTAAAATTTCATAATGGTCTAGTTCGGTTGCCCAACACATCAAGGCAACTGAATTTTGGCTCAACTAGGATAGAATAATGTAATTCTGTATAAGCAAATCTCTTCTATAAGTAAGTTTTGTGTTTGGGCAAGTACAAGTTGAAAAGTTATGATTCTCCTTGCCCGAACGGGCAAGTAGAACAAAATATATCGTAAAGATAGGGTTTAACACTTGCAGTTGCACTGGCCGAGTGCGTTGGCATTGCCATTGTGCTGCGTTAGGCCTGGCCCTGGCCCTGGGGCCTGTGGAATTGCATTGCTGCTGCTGCTGGTGTTGTTTGAGCCCTGGCTATGGCATTGTCTCAGCTCAGCTCAGTTCAGGCCCAGCCTGGCCTTGTTTTGATATGATTATATTTATGATTTTGGATCTATACTATTCAAAAGGACACTAGCACTTCCCCTGTTGCACAGGCCTGGCCCAGGGCAAGTAAAGACTGATGTTGGGCAAGTAAAATTTCATAATCAAAACCAACCTTGCTTGCGGACACGAAATCTTGTCTACGTCTAATTATATAGCAAGCGAGTTCTACATCAAACTCAAAGAATACATTCAGCTACGACCGTGATCATAAATAAGATGCGGCTATTTGTGTGAGTCGATCAGCAGACTTCAACAATGATTACGGTCTAGAAACAAATGAGATAAGAAAGAAAAACAAAAAAAAATGCCCTCAATTAAGATCAGAATATAACATAATCCTCGAGTTTGGTTGCCCAACACATCAGGGCAACTGAATTTTTGCTCAACTAGGAGAGAATACTGTAATTCTGTATTATAAGCAAATCTCTTCTATAAGTAAGTAAATTGCACTTCATTTCGGCCAGTAAAAATGAAGAAAATAAATATTTTGGTGGCCTGATTGGGCAAGCAGATTTTAAATCTGACAAATGAGGAAAATCTTGTTTTCTTCCATTTGTGCTTCATTTATAATGCTCATGGGCTTGATGTGGAAAGATTGATGTTTTGAAAAAAAGTTAACTCATGAAATTGTTGGGGCCAGTAAAACTTTCTTTTGGGCCACCAGAAAAGAGAAACAAATTATTTCACTGGCCCGACTAGGGGTAGACCACTGACAAAAAAAGTGTGGAGCCCTAGTAAAGAGTACCGGTTTAACTTAAGTATAATCTAGATCTACTCTAGATCAATCATGACATGATAAGACTAGTCTAGTAATGCTGTGAGTCTGGGGCTAATGCAGTTGTGCACCCTTTTTTCATTTACATCACTTCAAAGTAAACTCAGCTAATTTGGCTCGTATTACTCTCTGCACTTTGTCCTTATCTTATGGTTGTAATATTATTTAATATATTTTAAAAGGGTGTAATTTTGTTTATTCTCCTTTTTCATTTACTCAATGTATTGCTGATCAGGATGTAAGAAGATTAAACATTTTTATTTGTCTTTCCGTCATTAGGATGATCACAAGATCCCCATGGAAGACCTGGTCAGATGTCTGGTAACCAACATCAGCACTGTAAGTATAACATGAGAGCTTGCATAGCTTAAGCCCTGGTCATAATGAAAACCACAATGATTCTGTTGTGTGTCTGTTTAATACAAATATGAAATGTATATTTTCTGCTCGAGCAATGAAAGCCCAGGGGTTTCTGAGACGAAAGCAAACAAAGGATTTTCTAAAGCTCAATTATTATAAAGAGTGCCGTTCTAGATCCCGCTGGAATCATATATTTTTGTTGTTGTCATTCATGGTTAAATTTTGTTGTGGAAGTCACAAAGAAATTTATATGGTATTTAAATGTTGTAGTCATATATTGCAGGTCTGTAGTGCCATACCAAACTTTTAGCCTCTGCAGCATGTTTTAAATAGTTGTTGTATGATGTTATCATGACACAGTATGACAACATTTCTGTGGGTCTGTCATGGCATATTAAGGGTAGTCAGAATTTCAAGCCATGAGAGATTAGTTGTTGTACGACATCCATTTATTTGTACGACTGTCTTGCGACTATCATTACAACATCACAAAACAAGCCAGTTATAAAATTCCCCCAATTTGTTATATATTTATTTGTTTATACTAGATCAGGTAATCCCTTGATGCAGCTGCAAAGCTAAACCAGGATGATGTGCTGGTGTGTCCGGAGGTGCCATTGTCTTTATATACAATTTTCACTTTGCATACATATATACAATAAAGATGCAATAGAAGAATGTGCAAGTAATAAACGGGTGTAGTGATGCTTAAACAACGTGGGAGTACGCGGGAGGCTGTTTTACTCTAATAATGGGTGGTCATGAACCAGTCGTGAACTCATCGTTGGTTCATTGTGACCAAGGGGGTGTTTCACAAAGATCCCAAGTCTGACGTAACACCAAGTCGAACTTTCAAATTATGGAGAGCCATTACTTTCTTTGTTAAATTGTTAAACAAGTTCTTAAAACAGGCCTTATAAGTTTAATAAAATCTTTAACAATTTGGGTACAATTGCGACTTCAATTACTGTTGTGAAATTGTGTTGAAAGTTTAAAATATTCACATTTTGGCTCTTGACCATAATTCAAAGCTACAAATGGATTTGGTTTTATTTTTCAAGACCAACCTAGTGTAAAGTTCGACTTAAGAAACTGCCTTAAAGGAGGGGGAAAATCCCGGCTTTGATTCAGGTTTATAGCTTTAAATATGTGCCTTTATTGATATACCACACTCTTTTTTTCAAAGAAATCCTTAAGTTGGGAAAAAAAGGTAAATTTCATGCAACTTTTTTGCTTTATTTTGCATCGGCGTTCCATGCTCCTAAAAAAAGTCATTTATAGCGGAGCGGGAATTCGCGCACGTGTCACCCGATTCATGACCTCACATGCAGACCGCAACACGGAGGAATGTGCACTGTTTACATGCAGAGCCTATGACTTGCTAGTAAAACGAACTCATTTTTGCTTGTAAATTGAGGTTTTACTGAAAATGCTTAAAGGGATCTAGTAACTTTGTTCACATGTGCAAAAAGTGAAGAAGGGTTGATGCAATGTATAGTGTTGTTATCTCATATGTCCACAGGGTATTGTGTGAAAATTTCAAGTCAAATGGACATTGCATGGCCAAGTAATGAGCGAAAATGCAAAGTGATATTGGATGATATTCACTCACTCACTGCATTCACTTTGTACAGGGATGAAAAACTCGCCTGGAGTTTTTCTTATCTGAATACTTCAATCGTACATATCTTTGTAATGAAAGGGAAATTTGAAAAACCGAAACCTGTCCCATGATTTTATTGTTAATACGAATACAACAAGTTATGAGGGAACCGCTAGAACAAAAATTTTATTTTGAGGATTTGGACAATGTTACTAAGTCCCTTTAAGAATTGCTAAGAAATGAATTGTAGCAGGATGCAGCTACACATCTGAGTGTATATCGTCCATGATATAAACCTGAACAAATGTTTGCAAATATTGAAACAAATGGAAATAATATCTCTGTGTCAACGTGAGTATTGCACTCAGCGTGTACGTCTATGACCGAGCTAAACTGCGATTGTCTGCAGGTGACGTCACAAAGATGACGTCATTTTTTGTTCGCCCGGGACTCAGTTTTTTTACGGGGGTTCCGAAAGTGAATTTACAAGTTGATTTTTTTATTTTACCGGGTTTTCCCACGAGGAAAATATGTTTGTATTAGTAATCTTCATGAAAATCTACCTTAGATACAGTAAAACACAATTTTGAGGCAGTTTTCTTGTCACCATACCTTTAACGAATCAAAGCTACTACAGCATTTTTGCAGTAGAATTTTACCCAAGAGTTTTCATTACTGATAGCTGCAGCTAATTTTTACATTCGTAGAAATTAAAATAATACCAACTATTTTGAGAGTAAGGGTGATTTTATAATGTTTCCCTCTCATTAAATCAAAATGATCTTGAAAGATAGATACTAAAACAGGAATTTTGTTTGTATAAACTAAAGGCAAACATCACAAACTACCATGTAGTCTATACATCAGCAAATACAGTACTGTTTTCTTCTGGTGAATCTATTGGATTATTGTCCCCCTCCCTTTCCCCCTCCATGCTGCTTGGGTACCATGGAAGGAATAGAAACAAAAAACAGATACTAATTGAAATAAGGACCAACATGATGACAAATTATGACATGTATTTTTTTTATTTTTCCCTTTCTTGACCATTAATTGTTTCATTATTCCCGTCGTTTGCTGCTGCTCCAAGATAAATAATACAAAAGTAGATTGAATAAGTAACAATAGAATTACGAATTATGGCATTGATCCCTTTTGCTCAGAATTAATTCTTTCCCTCTCTGCTTTGTCTCCCAGTGTTTGACCACCGAGAAGGCTGTCGCCAAATGGTCCAAGATAGACCCAACCCCCAAGTGGGTCAAGTTCTGTTAGCAGTGTTTTGATAGTTCGCCACTCTCCTGTGGATCGGATCAATTCCTTGTTTCTTGGCCTACGGTATTGCAGCAGGCAGCAAGGATGAACCCAGCAGTGACAATGTAAGTCATTATAATAAGCCTCCACAATTAATGTTTGTTTATCATAATTTTCAATTTTTACTTACAAAAACAGACAATTTATTACTTTACCAGAGCAAAATAATGTGAATCAATTACAAAATTGATAAGGGGTAGGTAGCTCGATCTGCATGGCACATGTATCGCTTCTTGAGATTTGGGGATATTTGCAATTCTAATGAGCTAATATATGTTTGAACAGTTAAAAGATATGTCACGTAGAATTTGTGAGTGTGGCAAATACACGTCAAACAATTTCTCACTGTTGACAATAAAGACAATTTTAATTAAGATTTGATTATATGTTTCAGAAATTTCTCAAAACTATCGCAGTTATTTATATACATTCAATTTACAGTTTCTTTATATATAAATTCAGGAAACAAAGATCCTCAAGGCTTTTTCCTTTGCCTAACTATCACTCAAGTTTAGTTAAACAAAATTTTGTTAACCAAAGAAAATTAGCAGCCTCAACAATCTCGAACAACAAAGTCGCAACCGACAAACTTCATCAACCCTAACACTTAATCCCCTGCCGTGGTTAACCTTTCATCCTCACCCCTCTCCCCATCATAAACCTCACTTCTATCCAAAGGTCTCAAGTTCTGCCCTACGCCACCGGTGGTCAATCAGATGGCACTGAGTCAAGACCTCGTTCTTCCACCGTACAATAGATGCACCGACCTCCCACCCTGAACCCTTCTGTCCGTAGAGTACCTGGGTTCCTCCCAAGAACAGAGTACCCGCCCTGGAAACATATGTCCAAGCCACTAATTATGAAGTTCTCTCCACAGATCCTCCTACCAGAACACACGACCAACTTCCCCCCGGGATGAACGACAAGCTCTTACCTCCCTTCGGAATAGGACATTACTCTACGTTAGATTCTGACCCACTTATAAGTTTTCCCAACAGATTCAGTCCACGCTCGATGACATGAAAACACGTGAGCAACTGTCTGCCAAAGCTCTTCCCCACCCGTAGTTTGTTTTAGAAACCGGTTGCTGAGCTGAGCCTGAGTGAGGTGCCCAGTCTCACATGTGTTAAAAATGGTGTGGCTTGTAGTTGTACAAAGCCAGAATCAACTGCTCTTGCTTTGCATGGTAGGGGCAGGGAAAACACAGGCACATGCAACCTAATAAACAAGGGCAACAATTCAAAGTAGTGTGGTACACTGTACTGTTGTAGGGGACCCTTCTCAAAATACATCATACTACCTCATAAATAATCCTTTTTTGTTTATTTATGTGTAACACAGGTTGCTTTATAAAAGGGATATGTTTTGCTATTAATCATGTCTGCAACATCCAAACAACCACCACCTCAAGTTGCTCAACTATCTTTGCAAGAGGCAGGCAGCAGCCAAAAGACTAGCCAACCTGACCAAGATCAACAAGCAACGGAAGATCATGACAACCTACAACTCCCCAACCTACCCACTGGTCCACAGCCTTCCCAGCATCTGTGAGAAGGTTCTTTTAATTTGCCATCTTCCTAAAGGTAATTTCAAATTAAATTTTAACATAGAATGCCATGTATCTAGGTGCCCTATTCAGAGGCACATTATTACCCTTGGTCATCAGGTACAGTTCAAACCCACACAATTATTTTGGCGCCATCTCAACTCCCAGGGGGAGCATACTAGCACACACGATTAAGTACCCATTTATACTCCTAGTAGAGAGCAGCAATGTGGATTAATTATCTTGCTGAAGGGACAAACGGAGTAGGCAGGGAAAGCATATGCGCTCTACCAATCTTGCCACACCACATCCATGCAGTTTCACAGCTTTACCATCCAGTTTCACAGCTGTACTCAATACTGTAGATTGCCAACATGCCTAAATGCATTGTCCATTGAAAATGAAGAGGTCATGTATTAAATGGAAGATGTTATTTATAACCTTGGGTCCTGTTTCATGAAGGCTCTTATCTATGACTATATTAAATGTCACGTTAGCATGTCTGATCTACGGTTCACGAAAGTTGATATTATGGGACTATCGATAGCATCAGGCAACTCCGTAGCATTTGCAATAAACCCAATGTTTAATGGGTACAAGAATCATCATAGCTTATTTTTAGTTTAATGGTGCATTAAAATGAAAACAGATGTTTGCATATCGTTGTAGAATTTTATACAGTAGTAGGCTAAATGATTCTTACATCTTAGAAAACTATATAAAAATGAAGATTCTGTAATGCACATGATGTGTATAGTGTTTAATGTTGTAGACCACATTGTATAGTTCCTGTTGTTTTCTCCTTGTTTATGACAGGCCTTAGCAGCTCTGTTCATCTTGGCTTAAATCTATCAGGACATTCTCCTTGGCGGACTGTCGTGACAAGCGGCTCTGAGATAGCAACCTGCGAACAGAGATTGTCAGAAATCAAACCAAAGACGCAACGCTATTTGAGGTTTCTTACATGAACCGATGCAGAAAGGTGAGGAATTGCACTCAAAACAGTTTATACCAGTTTGAAGAAGAAGGAGATCATGGGTTTAAAATGTTTCCATGGTAAAAGAGTTTGATAATAAATGGGTTGATTTTGTAATACATGGATGCCATTTCATAGTATCTAGGATATGTTCTGCTGTGAGAATAAATGATGAATGTTAAGAAGGTTGCCAGTTAACACCTTCACTACCGGACCAGAGTTTCCCAAGTTCCCCCAATATTTATTGATTATTATTTATTTATTTAATTTATTAATTTCTTTGGGGGGGGGGGGGGGGGGTGGGCAGGGGTCACCTGTATTATTTATCCTCCCCCTCAATATTTGAGATTTAAATATATACCAAGATATTAAGATAAAGGGACATTGCCCTCTATCCTTCAGTATGTGAAAGTTGATACAATTTAAACCACATCTTGAGACGCGAGGTGCTAATCTGCCCAAATCCCAAATCTTTCAGGGGCTATGCTCCCTGGAATTACATCGTAGTCATTTGACCCGGTCCCCTGTAAAGGATATTATGCAGGAACACTAGCTTGCTATGCCCACTCAAATTTGGCTACTATACCATAACATCGCTATTTAATAGCTAAATATGTTTCCCTTTTGAACTGGGACAACATATTTAGTTCAACAATGCAATAGCTTCATGGGGTCTGCGCCCCCTGGTCCCCCATTAAAGGCATTTGACCCTGATACGTATAATAGTTTTATTCATGAACTCTCGCTGCTATGCCCACTCAAATTGAGCTAACTATATCATTATGATAGTTAACTATATTTCCTATTTGAATCTGGACAACATGTTTAGTTCTGTATAGCAAAATTGAAAAGCTTTTGGGGGATGCGCCCCCTCCCCTGGACCCACATTAGAGTCATTTGACCCTGTCCCCATTTCACATATTATAGTTGTATTCAGGAACTCTCGATTTGCCCACTAAAATTGAGCTAAACTATTCGTATCTAACATCATCATAAATAAGACTAAAGCCCCGGCACAGAGAGAGCCAACTTGACCCGGTCGGACTGATGCAACCTTAATTTTCTTTTGTGCAGTTTTACAATGTCAGTAGGTCCAAAGGAAGCCCTGTGCCCAAAATAGTGTTTATATAACAACAAATCAATCTGAGTTTTAGTTAGTCGAAGAAACCTGTATATTAGTATCTGTTCTCTTATTAACCTCCTCAAAACAGATCAATTCTTTTCCTAGAATCTGGAGTCGTGAACTGAATGTTAAAGGTTTCAAAAATGAAATTTTAACCTAATAATAAACATTCTCTTATTCATGTCTAACTTCCAATAAGTATTCCTCAAAACAACGATTCTCTTCCTAGAATATGGAGTAAATATGGAGTAGTGACCTCAAAGTTCAGAGGTCACATGGTTCAAAAATGACATTTTAGCCTTACAAAATAAACATTCTCGCCTACAAAATAAACATTCTCTTATTTCAGGTCAAAATATCAATAAGTATTCGTCAAAACAAAACAATTAAAAACAAAATATGTAGGTAAAAGGTCAAATGAGTTCAAATTTGAAAGTTTACCTGCAAGACTCTATAATGTGCGATAACTTTCCAACCCTGCATCTGTTTGTAACCAAATTTCATTGGCAAGAATGCGCGCAATTGGGCGAGACACATGAAGGCTATTGCCTTGTCTTCAATAGGGCAGAGTCTATTAGTAAGCTAAAAACAAAACATTGATAATAATCTATGTTTTTTGTTCATGGTACTTGTAATTTTGATATTACATGGTGATACTGCAGAGCTCTGCAATTACTTTAAACTACATGATGGTAATTGCAACTTGCCCCACTAGAACAAGTACTTTTGATAAACAATTTTAGTATTCTTGTCTATTGTACACAATTTGGGCAAGTAATTGTTTATTGTGGGCAAGCTATTTTCTTAAGAAGTTGCCAAATCGGGTTAGTAAGAAAATTATTTTGTTTGTATCGCTTTTTCATATTATTTTGATACCATATGTGTAACATTTTCATGTTTGAAGACCCACTAAATCCATCAATATATCTATCTATCTATCTATCTTTAGTGGATGACTGGCCTATGAACCCTGCCAGGCCATGCCCTTTCAAGGTGGACAGCCATCTTCTACTATGTTTTTGCGGTCTTCATCCTACTAATATATGTCCTACGCATACCTCAGGTAAAGTTGAAATACCTTGGCCAGACAAATTATAAGTTACAGTCATTACTGTGATTAGTTGGCACATGGGGCAGCTAGGCCCTAGTCTCAGATTATTTAGCTCTAAGCTACACATATCTACTTGTAGTACATATATGCTACAAAAAGGGCATGGTCCTCTTGTAGCTATGTGTATTAGTAGTTCTTGCTATTCTATTTTATTCTATCATTTGGACTAGGTTTTATCATGGTTACAGTCAGTTCTGAGATGAGTGTTTATTATGAAATACATTATGCACATGTGCAATGATGTTATGAATATTATAAGTGAGAAGTTCAGGTATGTGGATAGACACAATCAGAAGTTTCTATGTTCTACTTCTTGAGCAATATCTCTTGTCTTCACATCCTTAGGCAGCAATATTAGATAGGGCTGGGAGCCATTAGACTGTTGTTGATTGTAGTACGGTGATCCAGTAATATTTCTCTGAGCTGAGTTCAGGATCGTGTCGGATTGTTTAGTTTGGTAGCTCTCGGCTCACGCTGGTGTTTGATCCCCAGTTTCAATTTATCTTTCCCGGTTTAGCATTTGGTTTTGTGTTGCACCATGGCTATATATGCTTTTACTCGTATTTCACAAACTCTGGAAAATCATCATTTACTTTTTTACAGCTCAAGATGGTGTTTGATCGCCAGTTTTCAATTTATCTTTCCCGGTTTAGCATTTGGTTTTGTGTTGCACCATGGCTATATATGCTTTCACTCGTTTAATTTTTAATGATGATATCCATCTATCTGATAAATGTTCTTTCAGAAAACTGTGCTCTCTTGATTCCTTTGTAGCTGGCATCTACAGACTAAAATGGCCTACATTCTAGCCATTCTGGTGCCCAGTGGCCGAAGTAAATGTACAATCTTATTTGTTCGTCCAATCAAAGTCTCGTCTCCTCAACTGTAGGAATCATGAAAGTGTCCCTGTAAATTGCAACAATGCACAGACACCCATATGTTTCAATCATACTAGAGAATTATGTTATATTGTAATCTGAATCAAAAGTATCAGTTATTTCTCATTTGTTTTTTATTATAGACCTTGCAGGATTTCAAGTTCCTACTGTTTCCTACTTTTTCCTACTTTTTTACACATCCTCCTATTTATCCTACTTTTCCCCCAAATTTCCTGCTATTTCCTATACGTGAGATGGGGGATAACCTGTATTATTATTATCCTCCCCCCCCCCCCCCCCCCCCCCCCCAATATTTGAGCTTCAAATATAGTTTTGAATATTGTCAAAAGGGGACATTGCCCTCTATTATTCATTATGTGAAAGTTAATACAATTAAACCACATATTGATTGTGCTCATCTGCCAAAATTCTAAATCTTTTGGGGGCTATGCCCACTGGATCACCATTATAGTTGACCAGGTCCATTGTACATTCAGGAACTTTTGCTATGCCCACTAAAATTTAAATAACTATAGAACTAACCATCTTATAGTTAACTAGGTTTCTTTTTAAATATGGACAATATCTTTAGTTCAGTATATAAGAAATCCAAAAGCTTCCGGGGGCTCCGCCCCTGGACCCCAATCTCATTGTGATTCCATTCAGGGTTCCATCAAGGTGGAGGCTGTGCCCCCTGAACCCCCATTATAGTAATTTGACCAAGTCCCCTGTACATGTATAAAATCTTTATTCAGAAACTCTTGCTATGCCCACTCAAATTTAAATAGCTAACTAGCTTTCTCTTTAAATATGGACAACATCTTTAGTTCAGTATACAAGAAATCCAAAAGCTTCCGGGGCCTCCTCCCCCTAGACCCCCATCCCATTGTGATTCCATTCAGGGTGCCCCCTGAACCCCCATTATTGTAATTTGACCAAGTCCCCTGTACATGTATAAAATCTTTATTCAGGAACTCTTGCTATGCCCACTCAAATTTAAATAGCTAACTAGCTTTCTTTTTAAATATGGACAACATCTTTAGTTCAGTATATCATAAATCCAAAAGCTTCCGGGGGCTCCCCCCTGGACCCCCATCCCATTGTGATTCTATTCAGGGTTCCACAAGGTGGGGGCAGTGCCCCCTGAACCCCCATTATAGTAATTTGACCAAGTCTCCTGTGCACGTATAAAATCTTTATTCAGGAACTCTCGCTATGCCCACTCAAATTTAAATAGCTAACTAGCTTTCTTTTTAAATATGGACAACATCTTTAGTTCAGTACATGTATATCAGAAATCCAAAAGCTTCCGGGGGCTCCGCCCCTGGACCCCAATCCCATTGTGATTCCATTCAGGGCTCCATCAAGTTGGGGGCTGTGCCCCCTGAACCCCCATTATAGTAATTTGACCAAGTCCCCTGTACATGTATAAAAATCTTTATTCAGGAACTCTTGCTATGCCCACTCAAATTTAAATAGCTAACTAGCTTTCTTTTTAAATATGGACAACATCTTTAGTTCAGTACATGTATATCAGAAATCCAAAAGCTTCTGGGGGCTCCGCCCCTGGACCCCAATCCCATTGTGATTCCATTCAGGGCTCCATCAAGGTGGGGGCTGTGCCCCCTGAACCCCCATTATAGTAATTTGACCAAGTCCCCTGTACATGTATAAAAATCTTTATTCAGGAACTCTTGCTATACCCACTCAAATTTAAATAGCTAACTAGCTTTCTTTTTAAATATGGACAACATCTTTAGTTCAGTATATCATAAATCCAAAAGCTTCCGGGGGCTCCCCCCTGGACCCCCATCCCATTGTGATTCTATTCAGGGTTCCACAAGGTGGGGGCAGTGCCCCCTGAACCCCCATTATAGTAATTTGACCAAGTCTCCTGTGCACGTATACAATCTTTATTCAGGAACTCTCGCTATGCCCACTCAAATTTAAATAGCTAACTAGCTTTCTTTTTAAATATGGACAACATCTTTAGTTCAGTACATGTATATCAGAAATCCAAAAGCTTCCGGGGGCTCCGCCCCTGGACCCCAATCCCATTGTGATTCCATTCAGGGCTCCATCAAGTTGGGGGCTGTGCCCCCTGAACCCCCATTATAGTAATTTGACCAAGTCCCCTGTACATGTATAAAAATCTTTATACAGGAACTCTTGCTATGCCCACTCATATTTAAATAGCTAACTAGCTTTCTTTTTAAATATGGACAACATCTTTAGTTCAGTACATGTATATCAGAAATCCAAAAGCTTCTGGGGGCTCCGCCCCTGGACCCCAATCCCATTGTGATTCCATTCAGGGCTCCATCAAGGTGGGGGCTGTGCCCCCTGAACCCCCATTATAGTAATTTGACCAAGTCCCCTGTACATGTATAAAAATCTTTATTCAGGAACTCTTGCTATACCCACTCAAATTTAAATAGCTAACTAGCTTTCTTTTTAAATATGGACAACATCTTTAGTTCAGTATATCATAAATCCAAAAGCTTCCGGGGGCTCCCCCCTGGACCCCCATCCCATTGTGATTCTATTCAGGGTTCCACAAGGTGGGGGCAGTGCCCCCTGAACCCCCATTATAGTAATTTGACCAAGTCTCCTGTGCACGTATAAAATCTTTATTCAGGAACTCTCGCTATGCCCACTCAAATTTAAATAGCTAACTAGCTTTCTTTTTAAATATGGACAACATCTTTAGTTCAGTACATGTATATCAGGAATCCAAAAGCTTCCGGGGGCTCCGCCCCTGGACCCCAATCCCATTGTGATTCCATTCAGGGCTCCATCAAGGTGGGGGCTGTGCCCCCTGAACCCCCATTATAGTAATTTGACCAAGTCCCCTGTACATGTATAAAAATCTTTATTCAGGAACTCTTGCTATGCCCACTCAAATTTAAATAGCTAACTAGCTTTTCTTTATAGATATGGACAACATCTTTAGTTCAGTATATCAGAAATCGAAAAGCTTCCGGGGGCTCTGCCCCTGGACCCCAATCCCATTGTGATTCCATTCAAGGTTCCATCAAGATGGAGGCTGTGCCCCCTGAACCCCCATTATAGTAATTTGACCAAGTCCCCTGTACATGTATAAAATCTTTATTCAGGAACTCTTGCTATGCCCACTCAAATTTAAATAGCTAACTAGCTTTCTTTTTAAATATGGACAACATCTTTAGTTCAGTATACAAGAAATCCAAAAGCTTCCGGGGGCTCTGCCCCCTAGACCCCCATCCCATTGTGATTCCATTCAGGGTGCCCCCTGAACCCCCATTATTGTAATTTGACCAAGTCCCCTGTACATGTATAAAATCTTTATTCAGGAACTCTTGCTATGCCCACTCAAATTTAAATAGCTAACTAGCTTTTCTTTTTAAATATGGACAACATCTTTAGTTCAGTATATCAGAAATCCAAAAGCTTCCGGGGGCTCCGCCCCTGGACCCCAATCTCATTGTGATTCCATTCAGGGTTCCATCAAGGTGGAGGCTGTGCCCCCTGAACCCCCATTATAGTAATTTGACCAAGTCCCCTGTACATGTATAACAATCTTTATTCAGGAACTCTTGCTATGCCCACTCAAATTTAAATAGCTATAACTAGCTTTTCTTTTTAGATATGGACAACATCTTTAGTTCAGTATATCAGAAATCGAAAAGCTTCCGGGGGCTCCGCCCCCTGGACCTCCATCCCATTGTGATTCCATTCAGGGTTCCATCAAGGTGGGTCTGTGCCCCCTGAACCCCCATTATAGTAATTTGACCAAGTCCCCTGTACATGTATAACAATCTTTATTCAGGAACTCTTGCTATGCCCACTCAAATTTAAATAGCTATAACTAGCTTTTCTTTTTAGATATGGACAACATCTTTAGTTCAGTATATCAGAAATCGAAAAGCTTCCGGGGGCTCCGCCCCCTGGACCTCCATCCCATTGTGATTCCATTCAGGGTTCCATCAAGGTGGGTCTGTGCCCCCTTAACCCCCATTGTAGAAATTTGACCAAATCCCCTGTACATGTATAAAATCTTTATTCAGGAACTCTTGCTATGCCCACTCAAATTTAAATAGCTAACTAGCTTTCTCTTTAAATATGGACAACATCTTTAGTTCAGTATACAAGAAATCCAAAAGCTTCCGGGGGCTCCTCCCCCTAGACCCCCATCCCATTGTGATTCCATTCAGGGTGCCCCCTGAACCCCCATTATTGTAATTTGACGAAGTCCCCTGTACATGTATAAAATCTTTATTCAGGAACTCTTGCTATGCCCACTCAAATTTAAATAGCTAACTAGCTTTCTTTTTAAATATGGACAACATCTTTAGTTCAGTATATCATAAATCCAAAAGCTTCCGGGGGCTCCCCCCTGGACCCCCATCCCATTGTGATTCTATTCAGGGTTCCACAAGGTGGGGGCTGTGCCCCCTGAACCCCCATTATAGTAATTTGACCAAGTTTCCTGTGCATGTATACAATCTTTATTCAGGAATTCTTGCTATGCCCGCTCAAATTTAAATAGCTAACTAGGTGTTTTTTTTTTTAAATGGACAGCATCTTTAGTTCTGTATATCAGAAATCTGGACCCCCATCCCATTGTGATTCCATTCAGGGTTCCATCCAGGTGCTTCCAATTTGCATGTTGTAATCGTCAAATTTCTAAACAGCTCAATTAAAAAGCATGGGCCCCCATATCCCCTCCCTCCTCCGGTCATACAATCCCTGCTACGCTACTATGTTGGTCGCTTCGCTCCCTCGCCAAAGATGGTTTAAATGATGTATCATCCCCCCTATGGCGAGAAGAAATCAACGCCTATTGTACAGACTAAGTTATATGATCAAGAGTAATGGTAAGTCGCAATGAAAACTACTTCGAAAAGCCCGTGCACATCCTACTTTTATCCTACTTTAGTCCTCTAATGTCCTACTTTTGTCCTACTTTTGTCCTACTTTTTAGGAAAAATTAGTCCTATTTTTCTCCTTCTTTTCCAGTTAGGCCCACTTGAAAGCCTGACCTTGTTCATTGATGAAGTTGAGGCATTACGGCTGACTGACACAAAGAGACAACAATCTTGTTTACAAAACAGTTGTTAACCTTTCCCCATCAGAATCTAGTTTTCTTTGCAGATAGGTCTCGCTCTGCCTTACCCGACCAGTCAACCAGGATATCTCCACATTCTAAGGATAAAAGAATGATTAATGAACCCCCATTTAGTCCCGAGCCTTTTTGCCAGGTAAAAGAACTCTCATTCCTCCTAAGAATAGGAACCTGCTAGATGTTGAAACCCAAGCTATCAACTTATAAGTTAAATTGAATTTAACTTTATTTTCCACATAATCAACATGTCATCATTACTTACAACTAAAGGAACAAATACAAACAAAGAAGTAACGTTGTACATTGTGATAATATAGGGGGGGGGGCGGTAATGAAAAGTCACATTTTAATTATGGCATAGCCCCATGAAAGTGTCAACAACATACATGTAGAAAGAAAATTAGGAGCTTCAGAAGAATTAAATATATAATTTACAAATTAACAAAGTTTGCATATAAATCAGAATTATCTGTACATATAAATACTTAATACTTCAATTTAGATGAGTTAAGTGATTTGATAACATTTTGAATATTTTCTGGGAGATTATTCCATAAAAGTCTTTCATTATAAGATATAAATTACATGAGATATATGCCTGGCCATAAACAGCTCGATAATTAAGTTTTCCTCGAGTTTGAGAGTGAAAGTTTGCAGGTAATAAACTCTTTAAAACATCAAGGCTGTAGTTATACAATTCTTAAACTAGCAAAACTTTCAATTTGTTTAAAAGTAGGGCAGAATGAGGCCTTAACCCTAAAAAGACTGGGGGGGGGCTGATTTAGCCCCCCCCTCCTCTATTTTCGCGATAATTCCGCAACGCGCGCAGATATTGTCGCGCGACTTCATGAGTTTTTTCATTGAAGTCTTGCGCAACTTTTGAGACCAAATTTGCGACGACCGGGTATACCGTTCAAAAGTCACGTGACCTTTTGTAAGTGAGCGTCGGGCCGAAAATCGCTAAATTTTGTGATTTGTGTACAAATCCTATGGAAATTGATTTTTTCCCTAGAAAAGACAAAATCTTCATTATTTTTCATTCTAATCACTGCAATCATTTAATTTTGGGCTAAAAATGGTTGAATAATGGTCAATAATTATTTTCATTGAAAAAACAATAAAAAACATTAGTAAAACAAACAAAGAAATACATAAGAAATGCAATTTTTGCATAATTAATAAGCTCTAATTAGCATATTATAATTAGAACAAAAAAATTAACTATGCAATATTGTATGGCTCATGGACATCTATCACCATGCCAAATTTGGAGTTGATTGGAGTTTCGATTGCCGAGAAAACTACGAAAACTACAAAAAAATACAATTTTCGCATAATTAATTAGCTCTAATTAGCATATTCTAATTTTTAAAAAAATTTCAACTACGCAATATTGTAGAATTTATGGACATCTATCACGTTGCCAAATTTGGAGTCGATCGGAGTTTCGGTTGCCGAGATCTTAGGGGGGGGCCCTTTTAGCCCCCCCCCAGTTTTTTCAAGGTTCAAAATAGCCCAGTCTTTTTAGGGTTAAACCAGAAGTTGTATTCTTTCTAACAAGTATTTATCCGAAGATCAAATTGTTATTTCATAATTTAAATGAGACAATACTAACATGTTACATAATGTCAACAAAATATTGACCACAGCTATGCAGCATCCTTCATGATTACCACCATATTCTACACACTTCGGATCGTCCACAACAGGCTCTTCCCAGCGTATATCAGTTGTGTCTTACAGGCACCTCAAGGATCTCATCGTTTGAGCTGAAATCTCATCTCATCGTTTGAGCTGAAATCCCATCTCATCGTTTGAGCTGAAATCCCATCTCTAACTGATTATTTCTCTCCCTCACAGCATGACACCTGCCTGCCAATGCACTTCCAACTTAAAGAGGTATTCCGGGCCTGATAAAACCATTCGTTATTTAAATAAGCAGAACAAGAGGAATAATTGGTGGAAATCTGAACATAATCGGACAAGAAACACGGGAGTTCTACCTATTTGAACATCATGTAGTAATGAGCGATCGTTTCAAAATTGCCGCCATATGTAGCATCATTCACGAGCAACTCGCCATGGCTTTAGTACATGAAAATACACTTATTTCTCATTTTCATTGCTACAAATTTATTTTTCTCTGCTTGTTTTCACGGATTCATAGAAGAATATCGATGGGCCAACCTCATTGGAATTTTTAAGCTGATAAATTTGCTTTGTTATGAAGAAAATTTAAATTTTGTAAAATTTCCATGTAGAAGTCAAAATGGCTGCAGCTCGCAAGTGAAGTCACGATCGATAGCAATTCCGAACGATACTAAAAATTGGAGCAAAGTTCATCCTGTAATAACTTTTTTATTGCTCTACCGTTTTGGCTCAGATTTTAGATCATGATTCTTCATATTCACCTCATTTTATAGCAAACATCACATTTCTGGAGTGGAATTCCCCTTTAAGTGCATTGTATGTAGAAGAACCACATCCCTCAAGGTGACCAGTTCACAGGTCATATTCAGGTACTATCTTGTAGCTGGTTGCTCATCATTACTTTAGTATTTTTAATGTTCATTTTAAGTCCTGCATTTTTTGTTCTCTATGCTCTACTCATGGATCATTGTCTGTAGTTCCTGTGGATTATGGCTATCAAGCATAATGGCATCTGCAAACCTTAGATGATGAAGATATTCTCCATTCTCCATCTCTGATACAGGTTTATTTGTACAATAATTTTCTGTAGTTTTGTATTTACTTCTATTTACTTAATTAAATTAAGAATATTTACAACATTGTACCAAGATTTTAATCTATATATTTCTATCCTTTTGTACGCATACATAGAGTCAGCATGGGCTTCTTCGTTATCTTTTGTGATCTATTGTGTACAGCATCTTTGGAGCCCCATGTATCTATGTAGGTACCATATTCAGTCGTGCATTATTACCCTTGGTCATCAGGTACAATTCAAACCTGGATAATTATCTTGCACACCCATCTTAATGCACTGGGGAGCATATGAGCCCTAGCTGCTCTATTATACATGGTGGTACAGGCTAAGTGAACACCCTATCAATGACACACTCCTGGTTATATTAAGTGCAACAATGTGGATCAAATGCCTTGCTGAAAGACATAAAAAGCTGGGGTATCGATTAGGTTTGAACTTTGGTCCCGTGATTAGAAGTCAACTATCCGATCGTGCCCCAATACTTCCACCCCCACCTCCGCCTATTTGTATTCTTTATATCTGTGCCATTCATACATTTCCCCCTTATATATTAGTTATCATATTTTCTTTAAATTGTTCAAGTGAGTTGGTTGATTCGACCTGATATCATAAAATACTGATACAGAAAATACATAATGTTTACATATGTTATTTTTGTCTGGAAGTGGAACAGAAGCTCTCTATGTTTGCTATTTGCCTCGGTTGATTCCTTTGGAATGCTGCTCCATGTGGTTATTGATTCTGTTATTCATCTCATGTTTTGTTTGGTATATTGGAGTGATCTGTTCAGAGGGTCTGCCCAGTCATATGCAGTATGCACATTTTAGTGAGATATTCCAATTCCAAGTTTAACCTCGTCAGTAGAAAGGATATTGCTGAATCATGCAAAGTGCAGATTACTTTCATTCACTGTTTTCTTTCTTAGGGAGACTTCATTGATGAGTGTTTACATGAGCTGAATGGGCGATAGTTTTATGTGGATGAAACAGATCAGGGCCTTTATAAATTAAAGGCTGCTAACCCTATAGTTGGCATATCAAACGTCCACTCGGATACTTGCTAGTTGCTAGGCAATTGGTATTGATACAACGCTGTTACACTAAATTATTCCATCGTAGTTCTGGTTGACCTGGCCTGGTAACACCCTGTCTAAATCCCAATGTTTGTAGAAATGTGAACAATTGCAACATATCTACTAATATCATTGTATTCTATTCATGTGAAACCTTCTCTATAGACATTTGTACCTTTGTAGGATACTATGATAACAAAGGCATGAAGGCTTATTTGCAGTCTTAATTGAATGTAACGTGTGATATATTAGTTATTATTATAATATGCAATTATTTGAAATGATTATAATTATTGTTATTTTGTTTACTCTTTACAGCAGATTTTGAACTGTAATATTTAAAAGAGACACTATAACAATGTTATTTCATATGATACATACAATTATACTTAATACATGTGGTTTGTGGTGGCAATTAAATTTGTCCTTCAGAATATATGCTTTGAAATTTAGAAATTTGCAGTGAATTCACCAGAGTTATGGTGTGAAATTACATATATGTAATTTCTGATCACATTGACTAGGTTAAAAATGGGACCATTATTAATATTACCTCGTGAATTGTCATTCACCGTCTAGGAAGAGTAGAAATTATACACTACTTGTTTTATTATTAAGAATTTTACTGTGTGTGCAATATATATTTTGATCTCTCCTCAGATGCTGTCATTGACACAGTGATGAAAGGAATTAATTGGACATCTGGAGAGGAGCCGTCAAACAAATTTTCCCCCCTGGATAATCCTATCATGGAACAAAATTGGACTTCAGTGATCCCCCGCATATATCCCCAAATTTATTTCTATCATTCGGGTTTATGTCGGGTTTATAATAGCTTCTGACAACACAAGCATTCAAAAGGAAGGGATTTCAGGGAAGCTCACGGCACTAGGGTTTTCTATATAGCTTGGGCGTTATATAACACCAGTCTAGTAATCCAGAGATCTCTGGTTAGAATTACAGAGGAATTCCCGTTTTCTTTGCTCTTTTTCATCTATATTATATAACTGGTCGTTTATTTATATGTTTGAATTAAATAATTAACAAGTTAGAATAGCTTCAGAAGGTGGCATACACGTCGAGGAAGGGCTAGTTGTTCATCTAACTTGTATTTGTCATACACTGGCCTGAAAAACAATCATTTGCTGAAATTCGTAATCTAGAAAAGCCAACCCCTGTATATACCCCACCTGTATACTACCTCCTGACTGTTGACCTGTCCCATCATAATATCCAGAGGTCCTGAGGGATTCCTGTGTAAAAATGTAGTTTGTAGTTGACAAATCCATGTGATTTTACATATTTAATTTAGGGGCACTGCCACAATTAATGCCCCCCCCCCCCCCCCATCATTCAGTAGGTTCTAAGAAATGAATGTGCAAAGGTGAATCTTGTAATTCAACAACTCTGTTTGATTTTACATGTATAATTTTGGGGCTCTGCTAAGATGCGCCACGCCCCCCCCCCCCCCCCCCCCCCCCACTACACATGAAATTTTTTCAAGTGGCTCCTACCCTTATATTGTTGTCCAGTAGGTCCTAATGAAGCCCAGTGCCAAACAACGTATCAATGTGATTTTACTTTATATATAATGTTGGACCTCCAGTATGATGCTCGTATCCCCTCCACACTGATATAAATGTTTACTCGGGGCTCCTACCCTTAGATCATCCAGTAGGTACTAAATATGTCCTGTGCCCAAAATGGCACTTGCATCCAACCGTCAAGGATAATTTGACTAAGCCACCTGATTCATACTTGTGAATTTAGAGCCAGTCTGGCAGCATTGAACATTACATGCTGTAAACCGGGATGACTTTGGCCTCTGGGGTGACTCTTGCCACTTTCTGAGATGAATGTTTCTTTTATCAACCCTCACTTTTTAGAACACATTTCCTATAGGGTTATGTATAGAATCAGACATTAGATAAAATAAATGAGACTTGGAAATACATCTTTTTCAAAAAGTTGCCAAAAGTCACCCAAGGTGCCAAAGTCACCCCGGTTTACAGTATGTAAACTATGTAATTCAGTAAGTGACATTACGTCACTTATCCCCTTAATCCCCTTAATACTAGACTTGCACGTATAAGTATGATATTCAGTACCATATTTTTACTTTAATTGCTATGTAATGATATACCGCTCAATTCAAAGGAAAGCTGAAACCTGGTATAATTTGCAATTGGCTCTATACATGAGTGCACATATTGTCACTTCTATTTGTTTATTTTCCTTCAGGATAGGTCCTTTTTACTCATAATAGAAATCGTGATGGATGTTTAATATTGGAATACAATTAGAAAACCTTGATGATCCATGTACATGTAGTAATTGTAATTTTATCGCTTGTATAAGGTTTCTTATTATCAGTGAATAGCTAGGCGTCAATTTCGTTTCTCTCTTCTTTTCTTGGGGGGGGGGGGGGGGGGGGGGTGACACCAGCATTTAACATCCTTTAATTTGAATGAAACATTTTGTAACCTTTTATATATTTTACATGTATACATTATAGTCATTAAATGCAGTTTAGATTATTAAGTTTGAAATTGTTTTGTTTATTATTCAAATAGTAATTAGCATGGTAAGAAGATGTGTTGTTGTATTGATTACCAGTAGTCTTCACTTAATAGAGAGCCATTTAAAAGAGTACTTCATTTGGCACACCTATTTAAAGGAAAATGATCCTTGTAAAAAAGTACATAATTGAGCTGAGACTACTCTTGATGTAGGGTTAAACCACTAACATTTATTCACTGCTCACAAACAACCCACCACCTACTCTACACCAGGCTCTAAACATGCAGTCCAAGCACCTATAGTATCATGCAAACACAATGGAAACAAAACACTGACACCCTTCACTGTCAATATTGCAATCAGACACACTCTCCCTTCCATAGATTTCAATTACCATTATGCACATTATGCAAATGCACTCACAAGCATGCACACTGTTAAAGTCACCCTTTGTAATGTTATACAGTGGAACCTCGTTATAAAGAACTCTGATATCACAAAACCTTCAATCAACAAGGTAATTTTGCTGGTCCCAACTCTTTATAGTTGTTTTTGTTCTATTTACCCTGATATAATGAGACACCTGATAAAACAAGGTAATTTTCATGGTCCCAAGGACCTTGTTATAATGAGGTTCCACTGTATTTGTATTGTATATTTTTGCTTGAATCACTTGTCATGGATTTTATTATAACTTCCTATAATTGATTTTGTATTTCTTGGAATTAAATCAATATTAATTGAACAATAAAAAGAAGGGACTACATACAGGACACATGCAGATGAATAATTGATTTGTAAGACCAATTTGCTTTTATGTATTCAAATGCATGCTATGCATGATGATATTACACTCAAAGTGCATTCCTGAATGCTTTGCAATTCAATCATATTTTATCCCCATTACTACCTATCAAAATCCATATCACTTTTTATTTAATTTAAGCCATCAACAAAGTAATCATGAAATGTGGAAGTTTTTTGGTTCAAATTGACAAAGTTAATTAATCACTTTATCAACCAGACATGGTATGAGACTACCTCCGTATGATGATCAATAGTTACTATGGAATAAACTAATTGACATTACATATTATACATGTTGGCTCCTCATGTTCTGTTCTATTTATGTATTTTAATGTTAACAATAAACAAAATTATCACAATATCAAAATCACATTTCGTTCACAATGTTAAGGGGGTTCATTGCATGTACATGTTAAAAACTATTTGAAGATGGATGAACCAAACAAAAAATACACATTATGACCCAAGTGCTATGAACAATATTGTAAATCATTGTAATACATTTAATGCATTTTTAAAATTTAAATATTGAAATATAGTAAAATATATATTGCAAGATTTAGATTTGTACATCATATTCTTATCGGTCACCTTTATTCTTTATTTTAAACTAATCACAAAACCAGTAGCAAAATGGCTAGACAACATAGTTCGACCCCAAATCATAAACTGGGGTAAAACATCATTTCATGTTAAGTAATTCATTAAAACAAAGAAAAACTATGTAATGTATAACTGGATATGGCTCTTCCATTGCAAAATTTGTATGTCAAGCCCAAATTAACTTGTACTGAAACCCGACTTGATCATTTTAATTAAATGTCGAACGGTTATGTCAACAGGTCTTCAAGATATCACAGTTACAGGTTATTTTTGCATATATTAGCCCTATGCACTTTGACCATTGACCCCATGACCCCCAAATCTTATAGCTACATTGGCTCAAGATACATTCAGGTACCAAGTAGGATTAACATTTGTCAACCGGTTGTTGAGATATTGTGATTAATAGTAATTTGGGGATAGTCAATGAGCTATGACCCAAAATAAAATCACATCATTTTCACCCAAATATCTACAATCATAAAGTTTAGAATTAATCTGTCAATTGTTTTTCCAGATATCACAAGAACAAAAATGTGATGGACAACCTGAGACATATGAAGCCCAATTAAACTGTTGCTTTCATAGACTTGGAAAGATTAAGAGGAATAATCTCTGAAAGTAAGAGCATTATCAGGCCATAAACAAGAAAACTATGGCTCTTTTAAGATGCCCATTTATTCCTATAAGAAACTCAAATTGGCTACACACACTGTTAAAGCCCAAGTTCAGTTTCGGGAAAGTAGCCGAATACATCTGATCATTATTGTTGAATATGTATTGAAATAGGGCTTGTGTGGTAAAATCCGAACCTAAGCATCTTTAAATACAGAAATATCGGAAGAAAAACGCGTGGTCGTAATACACGTAGCGTATGGGCGATTCCTCGTTGGCGATATCTATCTCATTGGAATAGATATATAATTTTGCAAATATATCAATTAGTAGGCGGTTTCTTGGCCAAATTTTGATGATCCTATATTAGTATAATTATATTCTTTCACATTATTGGTAATAAGAGCGTCCATTTCATTTTTTTGAGAGGGGGGCGTTTCCAAAACTGGCCTTACCTTTAAGTATGTGGATTTACTACTCATATAATAATAATAATAATATGAACATCCATATAGATCAGCTACTATAAATATATACTCTACTACGCATAAATAATTATTTAAATTATTATTACCTATGGTCATCAGGTACATTTTAAACCATCACAATGATATTGCACACTTTATCAACTCCCCGGGGAGCATACTAGCCGAGCTGCCACCGATGATGGCGCTACACCCTATTTGACACCCGACCACAGTACCCATTTATACACCTGGGTAGAGAGCAGCAATTGTGGACTAATTGTCTTGCTGAAGGACAAACGCAGTGGGCCTACAAAGGGTTCGAACTCGGGATCTCATGATCGGAAAGCGCACGCTCTACCAATCTTGCGACACCACATCCACATATGTTTTGTACACAAATACTCCCATTTGTATAGTTTTCTTCGTAGTCACTCTTTTCCATTCCCCAAACTCATGATATGTGGTGTATACATGTATTCTACAAAACATGTTAAACTCAAACGAAGGGGAAACATGTATTTTGTGAAAATTAAACAAAAGTTAAATTTTGTGCACAAAAACTTTGCCAGAGTGCGTTGCCAATTGGAGACACTAAATAAATAAATGGATATTTTCAAAGAGCCATAGTAGTCTTATTTCTTGTCTGATTGTGCTCAAACTTTTAGAGATTCCTCCTGCTAATCTCTTTGACTATGGAAGCAACAGTTTGCTGGGGTTGTATTGTTCTTTAAAAAAAAATGTTTATAGTATAATATGCAAGTGTGAAAAATAGCCCACCAGAGTTTGCAGGGGGCTCCATAAGCATGGGCGTAGATCTGTCTTTGATACCCATTCAACAGGGGGGGGGGGGGGTGATATATACATTCATCCCCTGATGTATAGGTTGTCTACGCCCATGTCCAGAACTTCAGAAGGCCAATCACATGTTTCACTGCAAGTCAAGAACCAAAGGGGGAAAAATAACTAATTACGAGGGTGAACATATCCCCACAATTATGAACAAAATTATAATGTAGAAAGGACATACACATGCGCATGGGTTTTGAAGGACAGTAATACGTAGAGATATTTCTAGCCTGAAGGATTTTCCCCTTGATAAACATGTGATAACACAAAATTCATTATACATCACAATAAACTTGAGATACAGTACTGAGGCTAACATAATCCTAACCCTTACTTATCTCATAAATGAAATATAAAATAACAGTTATAGGTTTGTAAAGATTTAAAAGCATGACTCAGTTTTAAGTGAGAACGAAGCAGAAAATAATTGATAGGACAATTCAGATATTTACTATACATTCACATTTAGTAATTATGATGATTACTTCGGGTGCGGTTCGTTATTCCGAAGGTTCGTTATTCCGAACACGCAAATTTCCTATACCTGAGTGTTCGTTAATCCGAAAATGAAATAGGGTTCGTTAATCCGAACATTTGTTGCATTATTCCGAAGGTTCGTTATTCCGAAGGTTCGTTATTCCGAAGGTTCGCTATTCCTAAAATGAAATCGGGTTCGTTATTCCGAAGGTTCGTTATTCCGAAGGTCCGTTATTCCGAGGGTTCGTTATTCCGAAGGTTCGCTATTCCTAAAATGAAATCGGGTTCGTTAATCCGAAAATGAATTTGGGTTTGTTATAATGCTATATTTTCATATAAAGAGATAAAATAAACTTAAATGTTTGATTGGTCTGGCAAAGGGAGGGAAAGGGGGAGGGGTATGCTTAATGCAGGCTGTAAATTAAATAAACAAAACACAAACTATAGTATTATAACAAGCCCGATTTAATTTTCGGAATAACGAACCCGATTTTATTTTCGGATCAACGAACCTTCGGAATAACGAACCTTCGGAATAACGAACCTTCGGAATAACTGAACCTTCGGAATAACGAACCTTCGGAATAACGGACTGTAACCAATTACTTCTAGTCGCATGTTTACTCTTGGGTATCACAAATGATGGAAATAATCAATTCTATGAAACGACTAACATGGTTTGACTAGCCACAGGTGGTTGCCAAGTTTTCAAAACGTCCTGCATGAAATGTGATCTGAGCATGTACTCATTACAATAGCAGGTTACATAACCACTGTTCATTATGCTGCTTTGACGGTGGTCATGTAACTTGCTTTAATGTATTAGTGTCATGACACTCGGATCAAGATTCATGCGTTACCATACTCTTATTCAAGGCTCTACACTAACTGCTTTATCTACTGGCCCATACAGACAAGCAAAATCATTGATTTTAAAATCTGGCTTGCCCGAACAGAGAATTTAGTTGCCTGCTTACTTCTAGATCTACGATCTACTTCTGAGATCTACGACCTAAAGAATTACATTATTCTCTCATAGTAGATCAATAATTTAGTTGCCCGATCGGGCAACCAAACTATGCATTTACAAAATTATACTTGCCCCATATCAATTTGTACTTGCCCCAGGCAACGGGGCAAGTGCTAGTGTCGAGAAGCCTTATCAGTAACAGTGAGCAAACCCGCAGATGGTTGGTCTACCTCGAGTCCTTCCATTCCAAACCGTTCAAAGTATGAAAAACACTTATTTCGATGGGAAGGTATCACCACAGTCACCAGGGGTAACCTCGCTAGTCATAAGGACCGCTATGCATAACTTGTAACTTCCTATACGTGAATGACCGCTATTCATAAAATGAAAAGGGGTCACTATTCTTAATGGCATAAGGTATAGGAAGTTACACGTTATGACTAGCGGTCCTTATGACTAGCGAGCGGACCCGGTCACCAAAGGGACACCCTGTTGCCATGGACATGAGTGATTCTTCAATTTAACACCATAACAGCACTGAGAGTACGGGATGCATTATCTGAAAGGGAGAAAGAAAAATAAATTTAATAAAGGGATCTGCAATTACCTTGTTCCAAAAAATGTACAATGTTTGATATAATGTGCATTGTTATGATATGATATATGTCCACTTAGTGAAAATTTCCCATTATATGAGTGTTAATTATAGGACCCCGTGGAAGAACAGATCCATCATAATGATGGATCTGAAACGGGCCATCCTACCAATTTTTATATTATTTATATATATAGCAACATGCAAATATAATATTTTAATTAAGAACTGTAATTACTTTTGTGTAAAAATTGTGTATATTATGTTCTATGTAATGTTCTGACTTTTGATGTATTTTTAAATGTTGATTTGGAAATAAAACAAACAAACAAATTATTTTGCCTATGTAGTGAGAAAAAATGCAAAGTAATATTCAATAGTCATTGCTCTGACTTTGTACATGGCTATGACTATCCAGAGGAAACTAAAACATCTGAACACTTCAATAGTACATATATTTTTAATTTACAAAAAGGGAAATAAAAGAAACTTGTGTTATGATAAATACAAATACAGCACGGTTTAAGAGAATTGCTAAAGTTCTAGGAAATTGGGATTTTGAAATGTTACTATAGATCCCTTTATATCCAACAAGTTGAACCTGATGATCAACCTTACAGATAAATCAACATCTAGTAGAGGTTACATAATTTTTTGAGGAACATATTGAATACCATTTATGCTAAACTAGCAATCCCCTTTAATAGTAAATTGCAGTTTTGGGAATGTTAAGGCCCTGTTCAGTTCTGTAAGTTCTGGTGATCAGTTTTTACTTTGTATTGACTCAATTTTAACCCATTGTAAGATCTTGGATATCTATACTGATTAAAAATGGCACTAATACAACTACGCTTTAGCAGCTAGTGTTGTACCTGTCTATGAATAAGGTTTACGTTATAAAGGATATCTCACAAATAGTTTTTCTTTTCCCCTTTTCAACATTTGAGCCTTTGATTCTGTAATTGAAATTGAGTTCTTGATGCTGGATAAAGAGTTCTTGGACATGGTATAATGCTTGAATATAAGGGGAAAATCAAATACCTGAATGGTCAGGGATATTGAGTGTCTGCCAAGCAGATTTATATCAAATTTGTTTAGTAATTTATTAAAATGTGCCTGAATAGTTAGGATTTTATTAGCCTACAAACTGGAATGAAGTCCTTGATCTGGTTTGTATGATATTCACACAAACACAAAAGGAAAAAAAACTTACCACTCCATGAGCCTTTGACTTGTAGAGCAGAACAGGCTTGAAGTAGGACTTGGGGTGCACGGAAAGGTGCAGATGATGGATTTTACCCTTGATCACACTGACTGTTACAGGAAGAAATGAAAAAATTACAATAATCATTATTATATTTAAAAATCCCTAGTTACTAAATGGAAATAGTCATAACAACGCTAAGGCTGAAGAAACACATGTCATTAAGAACCTGTATGAAATATTCTCAACCGATTTGATGCACACAAATCATTAATAAGCTCATGCCCTGTAATAAGTTAGAGGCCCAGTTTCATACAATTTGGAGTCCATGGCCCCGTTGCATAAAGAGATGCAATTGATCACAGAGTTGCAATTAATTCTAAGCCCTTCATGTGACCAAATGAGCACATCTGATTGGTTCAAATGCGCAAATTTTCTTACTTACAAGCAACTAATTGCAACTTTGCAATCGACTTAATCTCTTTCTGCAACGGGACCCTCATGTCAAAGGTTAAAGGTCATTGATATTTTGGCAGAGAAAATACATTCTTTGATTCAGCTTATATGCACACACACTAGGTTTTTAGTAAAAACATACTGATTATTTTCCTAGGGTTTTAGCCAATTCGGACAACATTGATATTTTTGGGCGCCCTTGGCCATTTTTAAACAAAAATAAGCAACGTTCTCTGATTCAGATACAAATCACAATAAGTTGTCCTTAAACCAAAACAATTGTTTTCCTAGAATCTGGCGTTGTGACGTTGAAGGTCACAGGGCTAAATAAAAACATTAAAACAAACAAATTGCACTGGTATGTCAATGCCGTTAAGCTCTTACATACCCCACCTCCAGAACCCACCCAACTGGCAGGAGTTTTATCATTGCAGCAGTCACTGCCTAGAATAGTCAACCCAATAATGTAGTCCGGATGATTAATGGAAATGGAGTTCAACCCTTCAAGATACGTGTGCACCAGTACCATTTGCAAAAAACGTACATCAAGTATTCAAGGGCTCTCTAAAATATCAAGCTGCTGCGAACCATTAATTAGCCTATGGGGCTTTCGTTTACATTGCTTGTATGCATTTATATGAGTTTGAATTACATGCTACATACTCACCTTATGGACATGATGAGGTTATGAAGACTGCAGTTATATCCAGAACAATATCCAGCCAACGAACCATATCTTGGGAGTGAGGCGCTTTGTGTCTGCACTGTTGAGGACCTGACCCAACAAGACAACATGACATCCATCACAACGATCCAACAACGAAGAGACGTCATTAACATCTAGAGGTGATACAAATAAACAAAGCAAATCGTTTAATTTAGCATTTAAACAAAATATAAAGCTTCATTAGTTGAACATTTGCACAGAGACAGTGGCACAGAATGATGAATAATGACTAGAATGATTTATTCCGATCAGATATATTTGTGGATATTTCAGCTATTTCTTAACACATTAAAGTCATTAAAGTTGTATGTTCTTTCAGAATTGGCACTCAGTTGTTCATTATCTCACAAAAAAGTGTATATTTTGTAGCGCCGTGTTTACCAAAACTGAAATCACGATCACGATCATAGAAGGGAAGCACGGATGTATGGACACTCCAAACGCATAATGTTTTGATCTGGCCACTTTGTTGTGGATGCATACAAATAAACTGTACTTAAATTTTGTTCAGTGGATACTTTTCAAGCTCGCCTTCATAAAAAAAGTCTTCTTTAATTATGATTAGTGCTGAACACTAAACAAATTTATTGGGGCTCTTATAAACTGTTTGTGGCTATTTTGAGGGTTGAACCACTTTGATTTGTTCCCCTATTTGTTCACTCTATGAACAAAATCATTGCTTCAATACACTACAAGATGCCTGGCAACAGAAAATGCAGGATTTGTTTTTTTTTTTCTTTTTCATGCCGATATTCATATTTCATCCTGAAATTAAATTTATGTAAATTTGTTAAATTTACTAGGTAGGCCTACAGGTAGTATATTTTTAAAAAATCAGAAGGAATATTAATAAATCATGATGCAAAGGAAATAAGCCTGACACCTACATGTACCTTAGTGGTTCATGGAATAATTCAATACTGAATATACACTATACCTGCTATGATCTTCCTCTTATGGGAATGATTATGCTGCACAGTCCAAGCTGCTTGACCTCCATGGCTCTCACTGTCGGGTGCTAGAGACTACCAGTCTGCTTGCAAAAGCTGGGCCTCTGCCCTCTTACATATGCCTGCAATTAATGTAAAAGTAAATAATCAATGAGTGTTGAATCCATGCCAGTATCTGTGCTTTAGCAAGCAAAATTGGGGTTATGTTAAATGAATGGGTAGTATTTCCTCATGATGGGTTTGGAACGTATATTTCAAGATCCTGGTCTTCAAACAAACCTGTAAACAAACAAAATCAAAGTAAAATACATAATGTGTGCTCGACCTACAATAATATTATCATATCATGTTCTACGTCGATTATCCAAAATGCCGTGGGTCTAATTTATTCAACTCTACATGGCGAAGCCCTCCAGTAGCCCCCCGCTGATTATAGTTAACTCCGGTAAAGAATCGCATTGTAGAAATACATATTTTGTTCCGCCCGCCCACTAACACAAATAGCTACATTATAAAAGCTTTATGCGGATATGAACCTCTTCCCCCTGCTGCACTATCCACAGATCCAACACAACTTGCCAACCCCCTTACGCAGGACAATAAAAAATTGATGTCGGGCAAGTATAATTTCATAAATGGTATAGTTTACTTGCCTGATCGGGCAACTAAATAATACGTCTAAATAATACATGAGAGATCAATGTAATTTCATGTGTTTAAATCTCAGCTATAAGTAACAGGGCAGGTAAATTTTATATTGGGGCAAGCAAAATGGTAAATTATTGTGATTTTACTTGTCTGCTTATTTTGGGCAATAATAAGCGGTCTCCACACGTTGCACGTTTGCTTTCTTAATTTTCGGTGGAAAATCGAGCAGCTAGACGAAGGGTTTCAAATGGGACTTTCCTAAGTATAATTTATCCAGTTTAAAGTGACATTTTGTACAATAAATAATTAAATTATAAAATCTAGATATAGATTTGGTGACTTTAAATAGACTGTTCTTTTCTCCCTGTTTGTAGTTCAAAGTGCGTCCATTATACTTTGCCATCGTGTCACTGGTAGTTCCAGAGTTCAGAACATCTACAATAGTAATACGTCTTTGGTTGTAGATATGTATTGTCCTAAGTCTAAGTTTATATACACCTACCAGTAACAAAGCATACTCTGAACTCTGCCAAACTTTTTAAAGTTTTTATTGGCCATATTATAGTCGCATCTTTTAGTAACTTTCAAATTGTCAAAACTCTACAAATTCATACAAATACAGTTAAATAAACTCATAAACTACTTGATATACCTTCCAATTGCATGAACTGCTAATGATTTAAATCAAATGGAGATGTCATTCAAGAATTGTTTATGTTTGTAACTCTATGAAAGTTAAAAGAAAAAGACAAAATTACAATGGCATTACATGTATTAACATAAAAACGTATGTATGGGACTACACAGCAGCTAAAGATCTGCAACTGGCTAATAATACTAGCAATAATCGCCAGCAGAATCCTCCATGCTGCTAACCAAATCAACTCTGTGACAAACAAAAGTGAATTATAATATCTATGACATTAGTAGAATATATACAATTGCAATAAAACTCACCATAATTGCCGTTCCATGTAAGAAAATCATGTTTGTAGCAGCTTTTCTTTTACCAGCAGGGAGAGTCAGTCAGCTCAAATGACACAATGCATATCATATCAATGCACACACGTCCACAAAGCCTACCATATTCGTTGCCATACCAACCATGGCATATTTGGACCACGCAGGATTTGGAGCAAACTCCTCCGTGGTCCAAGAGTGAGAAAAAAGGCAAATCCTCCGTGGTCCAATTGACTTGTGTACAAATCTGGACCACGGCTACACTTTTTTAGTGGACCACGCATGCATTTATATCTCTCTCTCTCTCCATCTTCCTCCCTCTTGTTCTCTCCCCTCCCCTTCTCCTCCTTCCCCTCTAGCTCCCTATCCATCCTTCACCTCTCTTCTCTCTCTCCATCTCTCCCCTCCTCTTTAAATAATTCAGGGCCATAATTAAATCCGGCTACAGACCGCCTCACCTGAGAAGCCATATATCATCGTGTGCATAACACGGGCGTGTCCTTCGCTAGACTTCGTGCCGCCAAAATATGCCTTTGAAGTTAGCCCGCTCGCCCGGTCCAGGCCCATATTTTATGGCGCGCACCTTGGTCGAGAGGTCCTGGACACCGTTGTAAAAAACAGAAGAGGCGGTTGTTATAGGGTAAATACGTAACCCCTCTTTCAGCATCAACGGTGACCAATAAAACCCCTCCTTTTTTCTCACAATAGAAGTAAAAACAAAATGGAGCTTGTGAGATTTGAGATTCAACATTCAAGGCGAGCTCAAGATATTTCCGGTGCGACATTAATTTCATAATGATTATATATATTCTTGTTTTTCCCCCACAAAACAGTGTTGATTGTATTAGCATCCGATGACTATTAATCACTTCACGCAGACCATCGTTAATTACATAAGTTCCACAGCTGGAAGTATATCGTCTAGCCTCGATATGATTATGATATTTTCAAGAAAATATCCCCGACAATGCGTTTTTTTCTTTAGACCACCTATACAGCTTTAATTTTGATCAGATTTGATGTTGCTGTCATTACTTAATTACAATTTTAACACGATTAAAGGAAATCTAAATTGAAACAGCACACCAGAAGTTGTTACAAAACAGTGACAAAATCCGAACAATACATTGAAAAAAGGTTATATAATGGTGTACCCTTTTATCACTGATCACTGACACATCATACTAATTATAATCACGTTTTCCCTAATGCATGTAATGCGTTAACTCTCAAATCTAATTCCCTTTTTTAATTCATGATTTGTGATGATGATTTGATTGATAAAGGCTCATAAGAATGCATGTTGTTACATTTTAACCATTCATGTCTGTTGATATTTACTTCTCATCAGTGCATGTGTACAAAAGTTACGGAATAAACAAATAGTTATTCAGATAAGTACATTATTCAAGTATAATTATGTAACACATATTTTGTTTGATATTCTTCTTTCTTTTTAGAGTCCTTGTCGGAGCTATTTCAGGGGGTGTATTCTGAAAACGATTTTATCTACGTCATATCTACGTCACTAAAATATTACACTGTACTTAAGGAATAGCGATTTGCTAAAAATATATTTTAGTTACGTAGATATGACGTAGATAAAATAAATTTTATCTTCAGAATACACCCTTCTTGCCCTCCCTCAATCCCTTCCTAAATTAAGAGTGGCATCTATAGCAGGAAACATATATACAGTCAAACCTGTCTTAGCGGCCAGCTGTCTATAGCAGCCAACCTGCCTATAAAGTGGCCATCAGAAGTGTTCGCCTGCAGAGAAAAAAAGTGTTATGGAACCTGCATAATATAGAGTTCACCTGTATACACTGGCCAATTCTCATGTTTCTCTTGAGACATGGGGCTAGAGAATATACAGGGCAGAATTACCCCCCCCCCCCCCCCCCCTCCCCCCCTCCCGGCCCCCAAACCCAGCCTTGCCCCCTGATAGTTTTGGAAAAACATGGATATTCGATCAAAGCTCCCGTCACATTCAGGAAAAAAAAACACACATCACATTTGGAGCAGAATCATCTTATTTCCTGGCAAACTCAGCTCATCTTTTGAAAGAAAGTAAGTATGCCATTTGGGGCAGGCGACCTCAGCCCCCGGTGAACAAAGTTTGCACGAACTCGATGGAACTGGGGCGGGTACATGTTTATCACACAGAATTAATCCGGAAGTTTTATTGAGTCAATGTACTCGTGATGATTTAGAACATAACATCACGAACATAATAATTACATTGCATGTTTTTTGTTATGATTTTGTTAATTTCATTATCACTTCGTTCTTGTTTTTCTCTGTGGTTTAGTTGGTAGTTATGAACTCGAAGTATTGAAGTACCTATAATTATTATGTACGATCTTTGCACATGCATTGCGGTTATTAAGTATGTGTTTTGGCCAACCAAATGTAGAACCACCCTTGACAATATTTTCAACCAAAACACTTCGATCAGAAGGAATGCTATGTTAATTTATTTTATGAAAACAAAAATACGACTTGGACAACTATAAACATGATAAAGGCTTGTGATAATTGTATGCATACTGGGATTAATGTAAAGGCGTTGAACAAAATAGGAAAATCCGAGTGAGTATGAATTAAATTCACGCACCTGGCATGTCTGGTATTTGTGCGTTCAAGACGAATCATAATTAAACAATTCAAACAACGTGGTGAATAAAATCAGTCTTTTTCTTTTTTTGTTGGGGGGGGGGGGGGGGTATGACATTCATGGACATATTGTTCATATTTTGTTTTCATCAGCGGTGTAAAGAAGACCTTTTGAAATTCAAAATGTACAATAACCTTTATGTACGCTGATTCCATATCAAATTCAATCTATGAACCATTTTCTTGTTGGCAGTCCGCAACCTGTACATAATCATGGAATTTGGGCTTAAAGTGATCCATTAACTCTCTGTTTTCACTAGGTAAACTTTATTCCTTGTCTAAGAACCTTAATTCGGATACTCAATCGTCCATAGTATCCAACCTCGGATACTTCACAAGAACTCTTGAGCGGAATACAAACATACATTGATTTTTTCTATTTTTTAAAGAAAATCTCACATAATCAAGAATCTTACCATGAACTTGGTATATGATTGAAGTCTCAAACATTACTTTGGGGATAAATGTAAAGTTAATGGATCACTTTAACATAATCATGACCACATTTCAATCATTACAACGCTTCTTGGGTGTTTTTGTTTTTTTACAGATGTGTTTTAATCAATGATGATTATTCACGCCTAGGACCTCATTTCGTATCACCATCCGAGAGACGCATCGTGTGGTACACGGATCGATTTGTGCAATAATTATAACCACTAGATCAAAGCACAACTTTCATGGTCGCGCTGAAACGGCCGTTAACAGATGTTTGGTCTATACCCAGTTTGTTATAATTTGTCTACACCATTTTCGTCTATTCTCCACGTGAGCCACCTATCATATTTGTGTCTATTCGTGTGTCCGTCTAATTATAAATTCGACCAATACATAATTGTGTTTACTGCGATGAAGTCTAACGCAGATTATCTGAATCAATTTAAAAGTCACTTTGCAGCTTTCACAGATGGACAATCTAGTTTGTTATTGAATTACATACCGTGATTTAAAGGGATCTAGTAACTTTGTTGACATGTGCAAAAAGTGATGAAGGGTTGATGTAATGTATATTGTTGTTATCTCATATGTCCACAGGGTATTGTGTGAACATTTCAAGTCAAATGGACATTGCATGGCCAAGTAATGAGCGAAAATGCAAAGTGATATTCACTATTCACTGCACTCACTTTGTACACGGTTTCAAAACTCCGGGGGAGTTTTTCCTATCTGAATACTTATCGTACATATCTTTGTAACGAAATTGAAATTTGAAAAAAACCGAAACCGGTCCCATGATTTTATTGTTAATACGAATACAACAAAGTATGAGGGAACCGCTAGATTTCAAATTTTATTTTGAGGATTTGGACAATGTTACTAAGTCCCTTTAATGTCTAGTACGGCAGCGAATTTATTTCTGAATATTTCAGTTGTCTATTGACGAATTTTGATCAAACAAACTTTATTTTGTTTCGACTTTTTTCTGTTTCTACATACAGAAGAAATCGCTAAAACAATTATTTCTCGAGGCGCCCTCTAGTAACGGCGGTGGCATTTGCAAAAGACACGACGTATGAAAGGTCGATACAATTTGTCTTTATGTGATCTGATTTGTCCACTGAGTGATGAGTGAACATGCAAAGTAATATTCACTTATTCATTGTACTGACTATGTACGCAAATTCTCCACCAGAGAATTTCAAATTCGAACACTTCGATATAATACATATCTTTTTATAACGAAATAGAATTTAGGGAAAACCGAAACCTGTTCCACGCTTATACCACTGGTAATACGAATACAATGAGATACGGTATGTGAGAACCGCTAGGGTTAGAGTTCTAAGTAACTTTGGAGGATTTTGCCAAGGTAACTACTAGATCCCTTTAACAAGCATAATAATAATAACCCCGATCACTTTTCACCTTTTCCGTTACCCCACCATTCGCAGCAGCAGCTTTCTTTCAATCCATTGGGAATGATGATGGGGCGCCAATATTGTTCGCATGATACGATGGCGTTTCTCTTTCAGTTGGCTGTGTCTCCCATTTATTTCGATAATAATATAAGGCTCTCCTATAATTTTATTTATTCGTCTTCACCATCATGGTCATGTTAACTGGAATCACTGGCTGGTATCAAATACGCTTTATAATGATTAGATTGTCTTTTGGTGAATTTATATTTCACAGAACGACTCCCATAATGCTTCCACTCTTATCAAGTTTACGAGCTTGGAATTGGCGCGGTTCGGTGTCACCGGCGCGGCATGAACTTGGTTGGTATTAATTTTGTACTTGTTTTCTTATGTAACTTTTGGTGCTTTTGAAGTTTTTTTTTCTTCCTATGATTCGCTAGACGTCGCGCACTTATTTAAAGCCCTTCTTTGTATACATCATGCTACTTTGTGCAAGCATTTTGAATTCAATTTTTTTTTCTTTACATCCATTCATTCATTCATTCATACATGCATTTATTCATCGTATTAATTAATTAATTAATTCATTCACTCATTCATTCATTCATTCATTCATTCATTCATTCATTCATTCATTCATTCATTCATTCATTCATTCATTCATTCATTCATTCATTCAGTCATTCAGTCAGTCAGTCAGTCATTCAGTCATTCGTGCATTCAATCATTCATTCATCCAGGTATTAATTAACTCATTTGTGTAGTTAGTCATTAGTTCATTAAATAATGATTTAATAAATACAACATTAATCAATGAATTAATCCATTCATTTATTAGTTTATTCGTTTGTTCATGAATTTATAATTTCGTTCATTTATTCATTCATTCATTCATTCATTCATTCATTCATTCATTCATTCATTCATTCATTCATTCATTCATTCATTCATTCATTCATTCATTCATTCATTCATTCATTCATTCATTCATTCATTCATTCATTCATTCATTCATTCATTCATTCATTCATTCATTCATCCATCCATCCATCCATCAAATATCAGTAATCCGGACGAACAACAACCCTAACATGTGAAAGCAAGGAGAGTGGATGCAGCTGACGAAATAACTCCAATATTACAGTCAAAAGGCAAAAGTTCCCGATGGTCTTTGAAAATACGACTTAGAAATGATTATATTGTATGTGTTCCCATTCAGTCAAGTTTAAGGACGAATAACGGTGTAGCAATCATAGGTCACTTCTGGACGAATTAGGGAGGGGTAAAAAGCGGCTGAAATTACACCAAGTTCACCACGAACAAAGGGTAAAGGGTACTATGGTCTTTAAAAATACGACTTTTAAATCACTACTTTGCATGTTTTCACAATAAATTCTAAGGGCAAACAATATTACGACAGCACTAATATATACAGTTCACTTTTGTACGAAAAAGGGGGAGGGGTATAATAAAGCGAGCAGATTGACGCCAAAATTCAAAACGCAAAAGTTTACGATGGTCTTTGAGAATATGACTTCGAAATTAGTAGCTTATTTAGGTTTTCACATACAATCCAGTATGGTTTCTGCATAAAGGACGAATAACGGTAGTGGTTACTACTAATAGTTCGAATGTGGACACTATAGGGGAAAGCTAGAGCGGGCAGAAGGGCGCCGAAAGTCAATGGTAAAAATGTAAAAAAGGTCTAATGGTCTTTGAAAATACGATTTCTTTTTTTTTTTCAATCGAATTTTATTGCGCCGTTAACTTTTCGATAGCTGTATTAACATCCTGTGCCTTATATCCATCATTCAAAATCAGATGTCGAAACGGTATGAGAGTTAAATAACATATACACATTATTATAACCGAATGAATATAGATACTTTTATACACAAAGTGTTGATCCTGTAGACACGCCCTTGTAATTAGTATAGAATATGGTAGTAAAACCTATGCATATCCAATAAATTCAACTCTTTCTTATTATTACAAACATGTGGTCAGGACAATAATGAATCATGTATATATAGCGATATGCATTAATCGTTTAGAAATATAATTTACGTGTTGCTTTACTTAGATCATCATTTTATGTCTACCGTATTAGCTGGTATAGGTATTGAATACGTTTATGTAATATTGTTTATCAAATATCAGGCATTTTGTTTATGGTATGCGGTTTTTATTTTTTCGAGGGTAGATGAATGCAGACACATAACTATGGACTTTAGGGAAGCGAATGTTAACTTGTTTCTTTAGCAAAGAGACATTTCCCAATTATCACAACGTAAACTATTGTTTGTTCTTCATATACTACCGCTATACAATTATGCAAACAGAAAGGAAATGTAGTTTGCAATATTAAACTGCGTAATCCTTACACGTTTATTCGTTTAATTATTCGGGACTTTGACAATTATAAAAAAAAAACATTACATGTATATAATGTGTTGCTACATTACATAGATAAGTATCGAACATACAATAAAATGTGTTAGTAATTAGTTTCCCATCAATTGCACACACATGATAATTAATAACATGAAGGAGTTCGAATCGGAATCTATATCATGAGGCATGTTCTATTGTAACCACATACACGATGTATAATGAAATAAAAAACACACCCTAAAAGATATAAATCAATCACAAACATTGTTGTAATTACTTGATAGTATAGTATGATGATATGTAATGTGTATATGGCCTCTTATATACAGTAGTGAAGTATTAACATGATTAGAGGTGTCCTTTGATTAATTGTTTGAATAATAACGCAATTACTTTCATGTTCAGCTAATTATTGCGTAACTGGTCATCATCCAATCATCTGAATTGACTTTGATATTCCAAATGTTTCAACATATTGGCGTTCTATTGGGGGAGCAATTCGTTGTAAATTATTCATTAACTATACCTTTCCCACGAACGGATGAGGTTCTATTGCATTTCTCAATTATGCCAACATCGAACATTATATAAATTACAAATAATTAAACGTGTCTATGATATCCAATACATGTAACGTTATTACATCTATTATTTTGAATGTACTTTCAAACGCTGTAGCTGCAGAATTGATTGTTTTATAGTGAAGTAGGGTGCTATATACTAGTTGTATTCGCTGCGATATAAATAGATGGGATAAAAACGCGAATGTATAATTTGACAAGGTGAAGTGATTATTTCCTGCCTAATGTAACGATGGGATACTCGTTTATCTCGCAAAACACAACGATGCAGCCTTTTGTAAGAGTGTATTCGATATCATTAAGATGTGATAACTAACCCTCCTACTTGTGACGTGTACTCAGCTGACATAAGGAGCGTCTCCCCGGCCCTTGCCCGCATCCTTTCTCCTACAACCAACCCCGCTGAATAGCTGACTGCTCGAGAGCCGCGCGACTGCAACGGATAACCGATGGAAGTTGTAAGAGCGCGCTGTGTATTAACATAAAGGCGCCATTTAGAGCATGCGTAACGTATTATGAGATGGGGGGGTTGAACGAGCTGCGATCGCACAGTCACCGACACCCGCCCTTGCCCGGTCCTCTCCCGTCCCGCTCTCTTGAAAGAGCACTCATGAATACACCACCCTCTTACAATTTCCGAAGAGTCTCCTATCTTGGTTTTTAATCAAAGGTTTACTCATTTTGCCACTTGATTAATTGGAGGATGATTCATCGCTTTATAACTGGTGCTGATCGCCGGCCCATGGGAGAATCCTTTCTCAAAACCATGAAAACAACTCTCAGCGAGTATATAATATATAACTTGGTTAGTTCATCGTAGACATGAAAGACGGGGATGATCGGGTGTATGATGCAATATTGTCCATATAAGATGTCTTATAAAGTAAAATTTAAAAGTAGGATTATATTTAAAGCAAATAATTGCAAAACTACTACTAATGTGATACTATTTGATGCATTACGTATAGGTAAACGAATATATTAAAGGTGCATCTGTAAAGTGTCAGATATTGCCCAAAATTACCTTCGAGACTTCAATCCTATACCAAAATCATTGTAAGATATGTCCGAATGATGTGTGAAAGTTTCATTGAAAAAGAACACTGCTTTCCTGGTTTAAAAAAAAGCGAAATTTTGAGTCAGCCTTTACAACGAATTACTGAATAACGTGTATGAGGTTTATGACCGTTCATTAACGCTCTTGAGCTGAATGATTATCAATGATAGATATCGTCATACTAAAGGGGCCTTAAAAAATAATATAACCCTATTTTATTCTTCTCTTACCATAAGCCAAACAACACGGTAGAAGAGAAATGTGGAAGCTCCAAGTAATTTTCGTGGAGTTAGACACTTTACTGGTTTCACTTTAAAGTGATATGAAAGTGATCAAATGAAATGAAACGCTTGCACATTAGCTACACTATTTTATTTTCTAGTATCATTATCAAAACTAATCAGTTTAATCTTTGAAAATCAGTTTCTGCTGACAGGGCCATCCCACCCATTTGTGGAAATAAATACATTTAACAATAAAAACAAATAACAATGTTATACAATGTTTTGAACTTTCACGCAGTTTGAACATATATGTCCTTGCCATTAGTTATACCAAATGTATACGAGAGCGGTCAAATACAAACAATTTTAAACAAAAACTTAATCAGCCCACACAATTATACAAAGTTTCAACACTCGCTAGAGTTGGCGTGATGGGTACTCTTTGGGAAATATTAGTATTGATGCGTATTCGTGTACTTGCCGATTAAAACCGAATTTGTCTGATGCTGAAACATAAATCTCATTATCCTTATCTAAGCACCGCCAAAAGGCGTGTAATTTCATCACGTACTTTCCATGTGATGATCGTATCCTGCTAATATGCTAACACGAACATTTCACGCGAACACGTACTGTATGTTGTTGTTGTTTTTAAATAACTATAATCTTGTTTATCTCTAAATCCGCCTATATATCTGTATATTTATCTCAAAAACCCACATAGATTATATAGATTAACAATATCGTCACAGCACATATTCACAGCAAAGTTGGCTGGAATGTGATAAAAAGAGACACACAAATAATTATATTCACTGTGATAGTGTCCTTTGATTTAAACATCACCATGGTCATTGTCTGAACCAGACCTATTTATTTTGTTTTTCTGTGTTTGTATGTTTTCTTTATAACTATATTCACCACTGGCAGAATTAGCCTATAGGCCTTTTATGTTGAATATATATTACTCCCTTATTGGCCAGTGGTCGTTCATCATCATGGATGAAGCTACATATTGACATATTCAAGTATAACTCACATTAGCACAAGCCGAGCCACTGTCTATGATTTGTATATCAGGGTGTCTTGGATTAAAATATAGCATAAGGGAACCTGATGGGGACTGTATGAACGCCTTGGTGGTTGCACAATCTTGTACTATAGTAGGGAACCGGTTAAGGGAAACTTTAGAATGCTACAAGCAAGCCCTCTAAATCACCACCATCATGCGTGCTATGTTCTATGTCCCATTTGTCAGAGCGGAGATGTAACCATATGTTATCCCGACACTTATACGTGTCGAATGTGCATCCGAAAAGAGATAAATCTGCATTCGATCAGTCTGACTGGTTGGTTATTCATTCCATATTGGGTAATACTATATATAAATAATTGTGTTCATTTACATTTCAATTAGTGACGAGGATGGTTGATAATCATTAAACAACTTCTTTTTTTTTTCGCGAGATCGTCAACAAAATGTAACAACTATCCAAGTTGTCCATCTGTCCTACCATGCCTACTGAAGACGTTAGCCCTGTCTTGTCCGGGACATGTAGAACACGTATACATCTGCATTCAATACATTCGACTAGTATGTCAATATCCTTTTCCATTGTTTTATGATTTATGTATTTTTTTAAATAATATGTTTATCTGCATTTCAATTAGTGACGGGTTTCATTTTATGTATCAAGCCCGGCAAAACAATATTGTTGCAGCGTTTCACTACGTTGCCCGCCAGTCCCAATGGTGACTTTAAGTGTCGACTAAAATGTCACTAATTTATAACATGCATACCGTACAAAAGTTCGATGAGCTTGTTAATATACATTCGCAGTAAGTTACGTGTTATACATGTGTATATGCATTTCAATAAGTGACAATACTGGTTAATATTCATTACATAGTATCTGACGTTGCGGGCCCGCCAAATGATACTTTCACCACTTTTCACGTTCGGCCTAGCTGTCCCAGCGAAGACGTAAGCCTCGTGGTATCCGGGCACTAAAGTGTCTAATAAGTGTCGACAATATATAAATCTGCATTTTATAAGATCGACGAGTCCGTCACTCAATATGCATTCCACGCTATTTTATCTGTATTACAATTAGTTACACAATTGGGTAATATTAATTACATTTTTTTTTGTGAGTCCGCCAACAATACTATTACCACGAATAAAAATGTCCACGTTGTCTGATCAGTCCCAGCGAAGAGGACGGTATACCTTGTGCTATCCGGACACTTAAGTGTCGAATAAAATGCCACCAATTTATAACGTGCACCTCGTAAGTTCGACGAGCTTAATAATATTCATTTCAAATTGTGTTATGTTGTAAATATATGTCTGTATAATTATTTTCATGTCTTGTCTGCTTTCCAATTAGTGTTGAAGTTGCTTAATATTCATTATCATTTGATGTCACGAGTCCGCAACAATTATACCGTTTACATTTTCCACGCTCCGGCTGATTCAGCGGAGAGGTAGACGATTTGTCTTATCCAGGCACTTAAGTGTCGATGTAGGTACCAAAAAGGATGTATCTGTACCCATCCAAGCCAACGAGTTGGTTAATATTCAATGATTAAATTCTAACTCAGTCTCTCAGGTGTTATTTCATGTTATCATAATTTAGAACGGGCTGGAAAACGTGGGAGTCTTTCAAAGGGTCAGAGACAGGGACGGTGTAACATGAAAACGAAGATGGGGATTCACCAACGATGACGACACCAACATGACCGACTGCGAATGTGGCACTTCATGTTCACCCCAAACGATGCCACACCTTCTCCTATGCTAATCCGTTGATGAGGAGCAGTGCTGTATCCAAGATCTTATGACATGAAAACGGGAAGGTTGTGCATGAACTGTTCCCAGTCCTGGCCAAACATTGATTTGATTGAAGAAGATCATGATTACTTTTGAATACATTTCTTATATTTCCTCATGCCTTAACTCAGAGATGTAACTGTCATGATCCGATGTAATATAATGCTGGTAAAGATAAACGTATGGTCAACGTTCAATATCGACAATTATTGTGGACGGGAGAGGGGAATATGGCCACCAAAATAATGTTAGTAATTATCCCCTTATAATTATGTAATGTATGTATATATGTCACGGAATCGTTGCAACGTCACGACGTTACGAAACATAAGTATTGTCATTGATTGTGGTGAAGTTTATTGTACTGCATGGTTCAGTAAATTAACCATTATGCATGTCGCTAAAAATAATGATTATACAAATTAAAGGTCCTCTATATATACTACCAGATATATTCATGCAGGATAAATTTGCTAATTTGTTATACATATTTGTTTGTTAAAAGTAGTTTTTTTTATAAGTTCCTTTATATATCCCCCCCTTTATATACACCCTTTTTTACACCCTCTCTGGGTATATATATTATGTTCTCAACTGTACTGCAAGATTAGTTACTGAAGAGCCTCAAAAGGAAAGGCGAAACAGCCTGTATAACTTAGAAAGTTCTTATACTTATATTATTACAGCTCCTATATAATACACCCTATATAGTCGAGCACTATTGGACATTGTAGTTCATTATTATACTTATATTTGTTTGTTATACATTTAAAAGGTTTCGGTGCATGGAATGAGAGGGCATTCGTCTGGAGCATGGGGTATAGCTGCCCAAATAATACTATTCACACCGTGCCGGACAACAAAATAATCGTGATGGAAGGAGTCTGGGAGTGCGTTTCAATAGACAGATCTAAGCCAGAATCAGCGCTTCGAAACGTATTACGAGATAAGAGATATCGTTGTAAGGATTAGCTTGAAATTCGTTTCCAAACGCTGCTTCCGCGACAGACACGTCTGCATGAACGCAAAAACGTGACAAATAAGCATGATATACAAGTGCACGACAAAGTGGTATTGCTTGAATATTAGATGAGAAGCCTCAAAAGTTAATCATTATTTTCACGATTATGATCAGCAGCATTTCGCCGATACCCTTTTTGGTTCACTATAGCGTCAATTTCAATCGGTCAAGTATAAATACATGCAAACTATAGCAGTCGTTATTTTGTTCTTGAAACATGCTTTTGACCCATTTATAACATGAACCTGCATGATGTGCTATATATTATATGGGAATCACAATATCTGGTAGTGAACGGGTTAGCATATCACGTATCACAAGTATCATAGACATTTCATAAGTCTGTTGTCTGTTTTTAATCCCAATAAGTATTGAAGTTGATTAAAATCAAAATGGTTGAACTTGTATTTTTTTTAATTTGAATTGGTCAAATAGTATGCGTTCATAAAATGACACAGATAAACGTCAATTCAAATGATGAAAATTGGTATCTAAGAATAATAATAATAAAAATGAAGTTCAATATATTATGCAAAAGAAGCAAAAATGACACTTCATAGTAAATGGTAACTAAATTATGATAGTTACAAATTTAAATAAAAAACATTACAAGGATACGTTTATCACCTACTTAGAATAAACTATTCTCAAAAAGTTAGTATCGTACATGGCGAAGTCAATGACAGTTTAATGTAAAGTTAATGACAGAAATTTGTTTGAATGGTTTGGAATGTGTTTGTAATTGCATGTGCATGCACCTAATCTGCTAAAGTGTTGTAATAGTTACGCTCAACGTTCAATGCCATGAATGTAGGCCTATTAGAGGGTAATCATTGTCGAATTAACTTCGTTGGTTGTTTACACCATACACTGTCCTAGCTCACCATGAATATACATTTATCATAATTATCATGTTTGAGCCTGTAATTCACCTTACCCCCAAAGTTATGGTCAAATATGATATGCCTCGGGTAATGTTAGTGGTCAGCCTACTTTGTCCGATCTGAATTATCGTTGAGAAACTGTCCAGTAAATAAACCCATGACATATCCTCCTTTCAATCGCACAGCGGACTTGTTTTCTTTTCCAAAATACATTATTCTCTCTTCATCCACAATTCATACGCTGGACAAAAACATTGAAAATTGTGATTGTCTGATTGTGGCAAGGAGCAAAAATAATGAATTGAAGTTGACTTTGCCTCTCCGCTGTTTTTTGTCTTCTCTTCTCTACTTCTTCTTTTGAACGATGCAGGAAGACCTACAAATTCCCTACAAGGTATGTGATGAAAGGATTTGATATGGGGTCAAGGGCTCCAGGAAAGGGGCTATTGTTCGGCAGACAAAACGCAGGGATGGTCAGCAGTGGTCAGCCAGGATGGGGCGGGGAGGATGACCAGTAGCGTGATGGGCGTAGTCAGGGGTAACGCATTGAGTGATGCGGGGGTGGGGGGAAATGAATGGGTAGGAGAGGGGTGCACGATATGCCGTGAGCATGGTGAGAGGGCAGCCCGCGCCAAAACATATAGTATTCGTTCTCTCCAGTTCATTAATTTACATTTTTGATTTAACAAAGCATTGCAAAATAATAAAAAGTAATCCATTTTATATGATCAATCTAAATGAGAAATCTAAAATAACTGTATGATTATAAACCTGTTCTAGCAATATTGTAGTAAACTAACATTGTTTGTAATGGAATATATGTTTATTTTGCACGTATACATACAGCCATGGGGGCAATGAAGAGAAAAAACAGATCTAAGTGAGGCGTGAATATCCCAACTTTGCCCAACTTCGCACCATCCCCATTCCTCGCTACGTCATTACATCAGTGGGAGCGCCCTCTATCACAATTCTTTATTTTCTTGTCAATTTATTGGCCAGGGGCGCTTACACTTCGAGTCCAACCCCTCCCCCCAAAAGCTACGCCCTTACACCCGCGGTCAACAGTAAGGTCGAGTGGTACACAACGGGGCAGACATCCAGCTGACCTCGACACCGAAATTAGCGCGCACGCATGAGGCAGACACAGACACTGAGCAGGATGGACCAATTAGCTCCCAAGGGGCTCGCCTCGTCAATTAATTCGATTGCGAGGGAGGCTTTTTTTTATTAAAATAGCATTATCATTATTATTTGTATAATAATTCTGAGCTTTCTTTCAAAGGACACCCACACACAGACAGGAAGGCATAGAAGAAAGGTAGGAGAGGGGGGAGATAGGAGGAGAGGTATTGTCGAGAGGGGGCGAGGTAGGGGTTCATTTTCAAAACGGGAGAACTCGAGTTCGAACCCGGAGTATGCCCATGGGGACCCGGTAGGAGGTGCAAGCCTTTATGTGAACGATCTTCTCAATGCCCATGAGCCGCTTGCTTGGAAGGAATGCTCCACAGGGAGTGGAGATGGTGCACACAACGTGTGCTGGTTTGCGTTGTATCCTATGACCGGGGTAGTAATATCATTGTAAAACGCTTAGAGATGATTATCAATCATATTAGGCGCTATATACATCGAGTATATTATTATTATATTATAGTATTAGGGGTAGCGATTTGTGTCAACTCGTAGTGGGTTATACAATGGAAAAAATAATATATAAATGACTATGTAAAGGACCCTTACAAAATATAAACTAAGAAACTCTATAACTTGGACTAGGGGTGAGAAGGGGAGGGGGGGAGAGTAAGCAATAATGGATACGATAGGGGAGGGTGGAGGAGTGCAGTGGGACATGGAGGGGGGGAGGGGGCGAGAATGAAATGATGGGACGAGAAGTAGGGGAGGCCGCCAGTGTAGCCTGCCGGTTTAACTAACATAATTTATTCAAATTGACACACGTTTATTGACTGCCTGATGACCAGGAGAGACGCTGTTTAATTAAGCAATTCCAAATAAACCAAATTCAACACTTGGAATCCACATTGCATATTAGTTGTTGCTATATCGGACAAGCCTTGGGCAAGCTTTTAGTTTCCCAGGAGTAACCTTGGTTAAGGGGATAGTTTAAGTTTTGGGGGTAGAGGGCGCTTCAAGAAATACTTAATATGTGTGGTAATGAAAAACCAAGTGTAATACATTGTATTTGTAAGAACACGTGATGTTAAAGATATAACAAACTTTATTTGATCAAAACCGGATCAGAAACAGCAGAATAATTTTTTTGATATATCCGATTAGAATAAATGTGGGACGCACATTTTATTCGATAATTTGAGAAAAATATTAAAACAATGCCTTAACTTTTTCCAAAAAAAATACCTAAGAGATTTTTAAACAGTTGTTGATGATCTTTCTATTGAATCAATATTTAAACAAAATTTCACATTCACAATTTTTCATTAAAAAATGGTTGAAACCAATACGTTTTTAGATAGCGCCCTCTTGTGTTTTAACGGCTGTTTTTTAAATAATAATATCGGTATAACGTAGCCGTTTGTAAGTTTTTATACCTTTCAAGCACAGTGGATTTCTCATTATTAGTTGGTAATGATATGGTGCAAGTTTTGGTAACTAAAATACAGTTGTACCAGAACTGTACTACGCATACAATTTGAATATGCCATCTAAATTATTTTGTATTTAGGGGGAAAATATATCTGACTTCATCATTATCGTCATGATATATCTGTTTCCTTTTAATACTGATTACAAATACGCATTCGTCCAAGTACCGTGCCCTTGACCACCTTGATGAAGATTGCTCCCACGTACATCACTGACATACACAATTAATTACTAAAGTCATGCATTACGATGCATCCCTCTTTTTATTCATGTTTTGTCATGTTGTTAATCGAGTTGATGGACTAGTACATGTAATATGTGATATCATTATTACATTGTAAAATAGGGGAGATTCTTTCATTAGCGATCACTCGCTCCGACAAAAAAAAAAAAACAACACAACAAAAAAACACTCGCGTAGATAAATTAGATCCTCCATTAGTCCAAGGTGAAATTCGTATTGCTTGTCTGGTTAACATCGGAGTGAAAGGGGAATACCAAGGGTATAAGTACAGTAGTAAAACTAATAGTTTTAATTTTTTTTTTTAATAATGGTAATAATAACAGAATAATATTATTTTTATGTTTCCTTATACTGAAATATTTATAGTGAGCAAGTCAAAAAGACTGGAATCATGCAAAATAAAATATATTATTTCAACAGTAGAACAATTTATGGTGATTGTGATAATGAAGATGATGAATATGAGGATAGTGGTAAAAAAATAATAAACTGAGTATTACTATTAGTAATAACAATAATTACAATAGTGAAAATAAAAATAATGATGATGTTGATTATATTAATAATAATAATATTGCTACTAATTAATGATAATGATAATGGTACATGTTTTATCATCATCATCATCATCATCATCATCATCATCATCATCATCATCATCATCATCATCATCATCATCATCATCAGCATCATCAGCAGCATCATCATCATCATCATCATCATCATCATCATCATCATCATCATCATCATCATCATCATCATCATCATCATCATCATCATCATCATCATCACCCTCATCATCCTCATCATCATCCTCACCATCATCCACATCACCCTCATCATCCTCCTCATCCTCCTCATCCTCCTCATCCTCCTCATCCTCCTCATCCTCCTCCTCATCATCATCATCATATTCATCATTATCATCACCATCATCATGGTGAATAAATTATAACCAGCAAAAAAGCTTCAGTACTTTCAACCTCTTCATTAATACAAAATTATGTGCCAAATAATTATTTATCGAGTGTACATACCAGCGAAATAAAACTTGAAGCAACCGGATATAGGTCGTAAAAATCTCGTATACGACCTTTTTGTTCGATTACATTTGCAAAGATTTTTTGTTGTACAATGTGTGTATATACCATTGAAAATAACGTTTATAACCAGTCGAATATCTGGGCCTAGAACCTCATAAAGACCAGTGGGCCATGTATGCCGTCTGCGAATACTTGGTACAATTCTTTTTAAACTTGGGCATAAAAGGGGACCGATTTTCTAAAAAGGGGTGCAGACTCATGGGATGAGAGAACAATGGCGGATATTAATATCGAGATGATATTTGACAGCATCTGTCGCTCGCCATGTAATCCGTATCCGAGACGAAAACACGATCGTAAAATTAAGTAAACTAGAATAATTCTCAATTAATCATTCTATATCGCTAATTGTAATGGCGGGGTCTCGTGCAGATCTCTGATATATACATGAAAAGGCGGGATACCCCATGGGTTCCAGTCCCTAATATTGATGAATGTATTGATCACATCTATAGATGAGTAGGTAGACTTTTAGACGATGTTTTTAGATCGAGACTTTAGACGACTGAATGTATACGTATATACAAAGAAGAAAAGCGTCTCAATTTGGCGGCTCGTTTGCTCTACCACTTTCTGTGTCAATTCTTCATTGTATTCTTTTATTTTATTATCATAATAAGATTAATGATGGCTTTTCTATAAAGAAAGAATAATAATGATATTATAGACTGGTACACAAACGGTTGGTCTCCAATATTATGTGGGTGAACTTATAAATAAGGACATACAACAAACTTCTTTTAAAAAAAATTGTATTTAAAATGTAATCGCAATTTATCAGTTCGTTAGCTTTATTTCTATTCAAATGTGATCAATTCATATCGTACAAAATATATAACTAAGAGAATTATTTTGATTTCTCCCACGCAGGCTTAACATTGTATGGTAGACCAGCGATTATATACAAGTAAACTGTGCTGACACTCCTTTAAATATACGCATGTTTCTTTGTGTATCGAGAGACTTCCGAATTAACTTAAGAAACTATGGTAGGACAATAAGTAACATCCGAAGAAGTCAGATAAAAGGACAACGACAACAACAAAAAGAAGAAGAAAGACAAGGGACGGAGACGGTAAAAAACAAGGAAAATTAATTTTAAAAATAACTCAATTGACAACATAATGCCGGAATAAGGAAAACATAAGATAGTAAAGTACTGAGAACAAAGTAGAACAAATCGAGAAAAAAAGAAGACTAGCTGGTTCAATAAAAGGGAAGAGACCCTACGTGATATAGACAAGATACAAAGAACTTAATAAAGGGTCTAACTAAGGAAATAATAAGACACCCCAAAAAATATCCACATACAAAGCGACGTGACGACGACCAAACAAAGTTGGTCGCCCTAAGATACAGACTGATCGATGCCCAAGGAAGCGCCACCACTCGGGCCGGATTGTGGGGTGTGAAAATGAACGGTAGAGAGGGTTACAGGGGTGCGGGCACACCCGGTCTGTCGGTCGGTGATCCTATAGAAGTACATCGCGCCCTATAATGTTTACCCCTCGATCTCCCCCTCTCCGAATCTGTAGATAGTTTTTATTATAATGATGATGACCGGGAATAACATTATTTTGATTTTCGTGTAACTATTATAATGTGGTTTTATTACGGTACTTTATGTGGCGTCTTATTCTTTCCCCCTCTTCAAATCACAACTCGCTGTACTATGCGTATGACGCTGATGACCGTGAATAACATTTAAATGTTAATGTTAGTTTTGTTAATTTTTCATTTTTATGTTATAATACAAAATGAACTATTTCTGCTTAATCGTTCATCTATATAATGGTTTGTATTAAACTAATAAAGGTCGTAATTAAACCACATATTACTCCTACAGGATTTTGTAATGAGTAAATGTGGCATTAAAACATTGATATTCTATAGATTCTTGAAAAAATGGAATACGTTCTTGAACAAAATATATTTTGAAAGAAAAAATAAAACATTGCAAAGGAATTACTGACAATAAATCATGTTCATTTCTACGATATAATGACTTGTTAGATCTCCATAACATAACTAAAGTTATACACATCAGCGCTGTATACCTTATTTATTTAAATATGGTTAAACGATATTCGCCTTTTAATAATAAATTATCAAAAATATGTATCGAGCTATATACACACTGAGATGATTCGGCAGCTGATTTGAAATAATGTTATTATTGCTGGACTAATAATTTGCACAGATTATTTTGTATGTCGGACGCTAACACTAAAAGGAGAACAAAATATATATGCAAACACCGTGGAACTCGTAGTAGTGCATTTATGTCGGTAAGGTCAATTCATATCAATATTTTATTGCCAAAAAATATGACATTTCCACATTTTTCAAGTCAGTTTATAGCCTTTTAGTGCTAGAATCTAATATGGTTCTTCAATTTATATTTGCCCATTTCTAATACATATCAGGGTATACAATGCGTATTTAAAATAATGATGTCAACACTACCAGCTGAGGAAAACAGGTGGTCAAATGATATTTCGTTTTAGTATGTCTATAAGCATTGTATCATCCTCTTATATCTAAATATTAATCTTCCTTACCAAGATATTTTGTAAAAAGTTGCACATTATAATTTGAATTGTCCCTTACCGTGATACTTCTAGCCCACAAGTACGTGTGACTTTCATGATTTGGGGTCAGTATTTTTTGGAGTGGCAGCTATACGTGCCGCTGTCTATCGTCCCCCCGGGAGCGCCGGGGCTTTGACTTCTAAGCACCCCGGAGAAACTAAGCAACTTTCTGCGGCGGAATTCTAGCAAGAATGCGTCTCTTGGGTGTTGCGTGACTAAACTACTGTTGACCTTGATACTCCATAAATTAAAAAAACACGTAGTATTTTAAAGGAATATTTTGATGTAAACAATCTGTTTTTACTTGCATTAAGATTATGATTGATCAGAACGCTTTGTAAATCCGATTTCAGCCACACTTTTGTTTAACACGGTGGGTAAATAACCAACATTTTCAGTTATATGTTTTCAATGATTGTATTTCCCCCTTTTTAAATACAGCAACGTAATTGTTAATTGGGGTGTTCCATTTAAAATGTGGTAATACAATGTTTTAGCTTCCTAAGCATAACACATGTGCAAGCTGACTTTAATTAATTAATGTTTTTTTTAAATCCATTTAAGTTCATAAGTTCATGAGTTCATGAGTTTTACTATAGGCGTTCAATAATTTGAGTTGTAAGAGGTAACGATATCTGAATTGACTGGTAGATGATACCCCGTAAATTGTGTTCATATAGCATTCCATATATCTATAAAAAAAAAAAAATATATATATATATATATAATTTTGTATACATATATAGAGGTTTATGATTATTTATTTTGTGAAGAAAGATATGTACTGATAACCACAGAGTCGAACATAATATTTCGATATTGACCTAATCTGAAATTAATGTGTAATCTTAAGAATTTATGATTCTTCTCATAATTTTCCTGACCTTGGACTTGCCACCCCTCTTGTGTATAACTGCATTTCCTAAAGCACCTATCCTTTACACAAGTTAACAAAATGCGACTAAATGTTGTCAGTCGCATTTGTAAAATATTGTTTTATTTCCATATCGTTATCTTATACTTTTTAGTGATGCCCTGATATTCACATCAGAATTGGCCACGATCTTATCTATTTAGCATGCGTCTACATTTTGTAATCATATTGGTTTAATTATTCTGAGATGAAAATATAATGTTTGTATAAGAAAGAATGTACAAATATGTTTTTTGCATCCGGATTTTATTTGCGATTGATAGGAAAACATTCATAGCAAAATTATTCTTGGAGTATTACATTGCACTAAATAGCTCTAAACGTTTTCCAAAAAACCAGGCATGAAGTTCAACTCTTAACATAATTATTATTTGAGTGATAATTAAGACAGTCAATTTGAACAGCTTATCATGTTTATAATGCCAGAAGCCGAAGGATTATGAGACAACCATCATAAAACAAGAGTATTCCAGTGGTCATAAATGCATAATCTATTGATCGTATTGATCATGCTGATTGTGTCATTTGGAAATTGTTAGCCCCTTCCCTTTGTTTAGGAAAAAGTACATTGATAACTATGATTGTTGGATTTTGATTTCATCCTTCCCTCGATATTATGTGTCCAAAAATAGTTAAAATATAATGTGATATAAGATGTCCTTAACATAGTGTAATGACATGCAGATAAGTTTACATTCACAAAATATATTGCTGATTAATTCAAGATCAGAATGTTTCATATCGCTTTGTAAAATGTCAAAATGTCGGAAACCAAACTAGTCAAGATATAATTTGCGCACAAACTATTTACTGGAGTTGCGAAATGCTTATAATGATGTTACCAGTTCTATGTTTACAATTTGAATATAACTAGAAAAGGCGATACGAACAATTCAAACAGGGTAATAAGCTATAATTATATATATAATCCATGCAAAATTGAGATACGAATTTTTTTAAATTTCGAATTGCAAAATATTTGACCAAACAATGTATACTTCCAAACAACTTTGTCTCCAAACAATTAAAACCGTGACAGACATGCCAGAACTGGACGATATGCTTTAAAATAATTGTTATGTATTTATTTTCATACATGCATACATAATAAACCTTGTATATTGTAATTTCTAGATATCATTCAACAGTATAACGTTAAGATTATGATGATTTTATAGTATTACTGCAATATTATCTTGATAACAGTTGAACTATATTTGACCGTCTTAGACATATGTTAAAATCGATACAAATCATATAATTTGACCCCTAAAACTTAAGACTCTTGAATACATCACGAATATGACCCTTGATATCCAGGATGTAATTCAAATGTAAACAGAGTAAATGTAAACTTTATGATCAGACAGAATTCCAATCAATAAAATATTACAATAATTAACGACTATACACATATAAATACGCTGCCCACTCATAGATTATGTATTTAGTTATCTCTAATAAATATAACAAGTTTTTAGTGTATCAGTATTTACTCAGTTGGTTTATATGGTCTTTATCCTGTTCACGTAATAATTGTGTTGGTAATTGTATAATGTTTTATAACACATCCGATGATATCAATTATACATTGATAAATGATTAAAAATAAACTTAGGAAAAGTTCAAATGAGTAAAAAAATACACTTGTATAACAAAAAAAGGAATAATAATTTGTTCGTTATACATACAATGTTCGTTATACATACATGTATACATTCGCGAGAAATGTTGTATATTAATTTGTATGTTTTATTAATTTGTAAACTGTTCCAGTTATTCTGTCTGTATGTATTATCGTATTATCCTGTTCACCCTGCCAATTGCAGAATGCGAATTTATTTTCAACTTCTGCCATGGACCTGGGTTTCAACCCTTCTTTGTAACATTCGATTGATTTGAATAAATAAAGATGATTTATATATTGTTTTGGCGTGGGCACCCGTCTTATTTTAAATGATTGTAGACGAAAATAAAATGTAGAAATAAATAATGTCATTAACATCGAATTCTCTTATATGTATTAATCAATTTGCGTTCAAAACTATACCATACTGGATATTAAAAATTAAAGATGTTTAACGTGATCAGTACAATTGTCAAAATCCCCATCATGTATATTTTAGAACTCCTCATTCCATATTCAATGTTCGAAGGCACTGATATACACTATGTACCATGTATTGCACTGGCTAGTATGACGGAATAACTTTCTATACAGGTACCCATTTACCATAGAGAGTGGCAAATACGGAGACAGACATAATTATGGACTGGAATTCACAAAGGAGGTTTACACAAATCATGGTTTAAACCATGATCTATGAAATGCTGCTTGTAGACAAGTGACAAAATTGCTAATTTCTAATGATATGACCGTTAGTGCTTGCTAACTAACCAGCGAATTCCCCCATCTGAGAAGACAGACATTCATTTGGTATATTTAGCAAATGTGTAGCGCCAACATTGCTAACAACAAGTGAGGAGTGTACATTCTTTCTCCATCAGTTTACACAATTGGCACTCGATATAGATGAAGACCATGGTTTAAACCATGTTTTACACAAACATCCTTTGTGAATTCCAGCCGCAGTGGATGGGGATCGAACCCAGGACCTCACGACATGCTTTGAGAGACAAAGGCCCGAACCGATACACCACAATTATACGCACTCCCACGCAAGAGTTACGCTGCATGGTTGTCAAGATTATAGAAATATTATAATGATGGATTTAAAAAGAAACTCAATCAGATAAGAACAACTTTGCACGCGATGTCAGAAATGTATTTTCTTATTTTCATCTTTCCCGCTCTCTGCCTCTCTCCCTCTTGTTGTCTTTCTTCTGTTGCCAAATGAAAACAACCCAGGCAGGTCAAAGAATATGTTATGATTTTTCTGTTTACCATGCAGTACGACAATTTTTTCTTGAGCAAGGTTTTATTGTTGGCAAATATTTCAATGCACAGTTGCATTTTTATGGATGCTCGAAATGAAAACAAATATTTGTCAAAATACTAAAGAGAAAATTACAGTCCGGTAGGGTAAATAAGTCAGCGTTCAATATCTCATTTGGGGTCAACATTTGGAATAATTACTGAAGTAAAAAGGAAACGATCAAGGCGTTTATTTTACACCTAAAAAGCATTCTACTGCCGCCAATTTAATTCTTATCGACTATTTATTCCGTATCATGCTTATCATGCAAATAGATGTGTCGTAAACTCAATGTATACGCGGGCTTCTGAACTTTGAGTATAATACAATTTTTTTGATACGTCATGATATTGTCAAATATTCGCAGTAGCCGATGAACTCTGATCTAACTTATTATGGGAAACACAAGTCATCCCTTTACGTTAATTGTGAGATACATATTAATAATGATTATAATGATTGATTATACAATTATAAATTGTTTATAACTGATAAACGCAATATCCTACATTTGAAGAAAATGCTTGCTTCCATCATATTTCTTCCAAACAGAACAGTAATATTGCATATGACAGGTTTATTTTGAAGACATGATATAAATATTGCATAGTTGTAATTGTATTTAAGCAGATTTAATCAACTGATCTCGAATGTTGAGAACTACGTTCACATTTTGTTGCTTATAAACTCTCAATAATTATGTCGGAGATTGATTGAAAGACTGGTGTAACAATGTTACTACGAATAATATTCTAGAGTATGGCTCTATCGCCCTCTACGACTGCAACGTGTCCAACCATGATATTGGAATAACCGTACAGTACATCGATCATCAAAATAATACGTGCGACTCAGGTAGCCGCTGCGCTGTCCGTAGAAACAAATAAATTCGTCTATGCATAATGTGAGGAAATGCAAGTTATGAACTGTCATCGAATCGAGTACAGAAGCTATGACGTCATAAAAATCTATTTTGAGACTTTTCAAATTTGAACTTCATTTTCCGAAAGAACATACAAAATATTGTCCAAATACTGAAAATCAATTGGATATGTAAAGTATTGGCCAAGATATCCCTTCTGAATGAATTTGTTGTCAATAGGCAATCAGATAGTGCTCTGGTTCATAAATTTATGAACTAGAGCACTATAACACTGATTGCCCATTGAAGTAAAATTCATTCGGATGGGCATATCTCAGCCAGTACTAAACATATTCAATTGATTTTCGGTATTTGGATATCATTTTTTATGCTCTTTCGAAAAATGAAGTTCAAATTTGAACATTATAAAAATAGATTTTTCATGACATCACACTTCACCACTCTATGTCGTCCAGACAGCAGCTAAAGATTTTCCCACTATATCAGGCAGTAAATGTATTGAAAAAGTTGCTGCCATGGTTACAATCCATGGCCACTGTAAGTTCTGGCATGTTGAGGAACGTGGGTGGTACAGAGTCTCAGACTGCAACACAGCATAGGTACATACTTATTTTAATTTAATACTTATTTCCGCAATTAAGAGCTTGAGACCTTGGACGTGTTTATTTGTGTTCATTCACCTAGTTGGGTGCACATTAACATAGTTTCAGGTGCTAATTAATACATCAACACATATTAATTAGATCTGAAATATCGACACATACAGCACATCAGACGGTTGACGGTTGCACGCAATATTATCTGGGCCCCGTTGTTGCAGAAAGAGATACAATCGATTGTAAGTTACAATTAAATGTAAGGCATATCATGTGTTGTAAATGCGCGAATCTGATTGGTTGAAACGCGCAAATTTGTCTGACTTACAATTCATTTGAACTTACAATCGATTGTTATCTCTTTCTGCAACGGGGCCCTGGAGAGAATATGAACGTGCATGCAAATATAATTACAAGGGCCCCGTTGTAGAAAGAGATCCACTCAATTGTAAAGTTGCAATTAATTGCAACTTGTCAGGAAACATGCCTATATGAACCAATCAGAGTTGCGCATTTATTCACGTGATCGTGAAACTTGCAAACAATCGCAAAACAATTGCAAACAATCGATTGCAATTCTTTCTACAAAGGGGCCAAATTGAATACCATATATTAAAGCAACAACGGATTTTGGCGATTTTTTTTTTTTTTGAGATGTCATGTGATATGTGATTTATTATTTTGCAAGTCTGTTTCGAGCTGACCTTTTGTATCTAATGAATAAAGATTGTTTTAAATATATAATATGTATTTTCTGCATTCGTCAAAATATAATTTGTTTACAAACAATATAAACTGTTACATAATACTTATAATCAAGCGCAATACGTATTGACATAAAAAAAATAAAAACATATGTAAACAAAACACAAACAACAAAACAAGAGGAGAAATAAAAGACAACAAACAATTAAATCCCTTTCTCGGGATGACACACAACCACACGTAAACTACTGCATCGATCAAAACATAAACACACGTAAGATCGATCATACAAATAATTATAATCGATTATAAATTATTACCAACGCAACAATGCAAAGTCACCAGAATGTGGGTACATTATAATTCATCACAATATATCGTTACTCATATCAATGCAATAATGTACATATTTTTAATTGAATATCATTATCATCTTACGTGGTATCCCTATAATTTCTGTATAATACGGTCTTTATGACGGTCTTGTCGATGTTCTCCTCTTTTCCTATCATTCTGTTGTGTGTCGGTGTGTGCACGCACGCTTGCCCAGGTGTACTTGCGTGCGTGGAGTGAATGAGTACACATGTATTTGTGTCTATGTGTGATGATTTCTTTTCTGGGGACCTACCCCCACAAGCATCTGCTTTTATGTAGGTTCCCCCACATGATTTTACAAATTTCAAATATAAATAAGACATACTCTAAATTGATTTAAATACTTTCTGTATACTCTAAATTGATATAAGTCCATTCTATAACTTCAATTATTATGTAAATTTCATTTTGTATACATAAGATGTTCATATTTTGTTAATATGTTGTTTGATTTGTATGTGACGAATGTAATTTGTGGAAATCTTAATCAATAATAAATGAAATGAAATTAGTATACAGACATCATATACGAATGAACACACGACAAGGCTTACCATACTGATGACGACACGTTGTAGCCATTGTGACGTCACATCATCGAGGAATCTCCTTTGGTAACAATATCCGTATTGGAAGTTGACCCATATTGGTCCAACATATAACATCCTGTAGATAATAATAATTGCCGTCTTCAAACAATTTATTCTTCCAAACGAATGGCTAATGCATTTGTGTTTATTCTTATTTGATATTTGATGTTAATTTGATATTGCACACAACTGCAGCATTTCCTGTAGCGCGTTATTTTAAATCAATGTTCTCCTTTTAAAACAGCTAGTCCGTTCCTGTTTCCTGTAGATTGATCTAGAATTCAAATTAAAATCTAAATCAGTAAGATCACAACTATGAATATCCGAAGCCTGTTCTCAAGATACACACGTAAATTCAATGCTTTCAATTTTGATTTCACCAACAAAGCTATATTATAAAACTCACTATTTAGGCAAAATCATTCAGATCAGCAGAAATATAAGAAAACAAAACGAGATCGCAGGTATGATGTAATCTGACTGTTTTCCCTTTTCTTGCTCAACACCCAAGATATATGGACTGATGTAGTATAGTTCTTTCCCTGCAAAGCGAAGACATTTCAACTGAATAGCAATCGTGCATTGGGGAGGGAGATTTTATATATGACAATTAATGCACTATTATTTCCAATCGTTTCATTTTTGTGGAGAATATTATGACCATTCTCGTAGGTGATTTCACAATCACGACAGAGCGTTAAAGCGAAAAGGGAGAATAAAACGGTGGATCATAAATGTTTTATTGCGTTTTGTAATTGCAACAATCAAATCTTCACACATTCACACGTTGTATAGGCTCTACATATATATATACGTTTATGTAGGAAAGAAAATGACAGAGCCTTGTATGATTCGCCTGCGTTCACACTGTATGGCATAATTCGGTGCGGTCATCCGTCAGTAACCAGGGCAGACGTTTTAAACCGAGGCAATAACCGAGTACAACGGCACTGATATCAGGAACGCCAAAAGTCTTCATTGTTTTTCTTGAGATTCATAAAACGCTTACTAGCCACACCTTTGTATAAACTGTTTTTACTGAACGATGCCAATATAAATTTAATCACGATTCTGAAAAAGGAAAGCACAGCATATTATCATTATGATATGGGTAATTTGAATATTATTTAAGTATGATAACGATTACAAACGACAACACGATGACATGAAAGAACATATTTTATTTGTTCCGTATACTTGGTATAGAGATGCATGAAATTGAGATTTCCACACTTAATTATGATCAGAGCTTTATAATGAGGTATTGAGATGGGCTGAGGTGCATTTATCTATATTTTCTTGTTTGAAACGTTGTTTTATCTGCGTATAAAACGCGTATCATCACTATCTTCACTCGGGAAATGTGATTATAGCTATCATTATTTTGCTCATACGCGCATTTAAATGTCAAACGCAAATGTTTGCCAATACGGATGGGGCGAATCGGTTTGAAACGCGGTTGAAATACGTACTTTGAAAACTCGGGATATGGGCTAGACAAGAGAGATGGTATAAATGTATGCAACCAAAGTTTGGTGTGAACTCGCATCCCCAGCTCATTTCTTAATTTGTAATTCTCGGTTTTAACAGTGTTTCATAAAAAAAACCGGTAACGATGCTCTTACTTTTTAACGATTTCTACAATGAAACTTCAGTACGGTTCTTTCCTGGTACAATGAAGGGGAAGATTACGACATTGTACGAGGGAACTGTTTGTCATAAAGACCACTCTCTTGTAAAAAGCCTCGTCCATGTTGTTATTTAATATGTTTTCCTGATTTACGACATGATGACAGCTATTATCACTGATAGTTCACACCTATGTTACCCGCCCCAAGAAAAGAAAAGAAATGATGAGCTAAGCTGCATTCTCACGATAGCATTTTATAATCTTAGTCACGATTTATGTTCATGATGATAAAGACTTAAGGGAAAATATTGAGTATTGCTTATTCTCGAATTCCCTGACTTTTGATTTGTTTGTTTTTTTGTGAGCGTACCTGACTTTTACCCAAAAAAAAATTCATAGCGCGCTATACGAAACTATTTTGCCAAATAATTTGATGAAATAGTAGGTACAAACAAGGAGGTATCATCCATATCATACTCCCGACGCCCTTGTCATTGTATGTTTTGATGATGATGATGATGATGATGATGAAGATGATGATGATGATGCTGATGATGCTGATGATGCTGATGATGCTGATGATGATGATGATGATGATGATGATGATGATGATGATGATGATGATGATGATGATGATGATGATGATGATGATGATGATGATGATGATGATGATGATACTGCTGCTGCTGTTGATGATGATGATGATGGTGATGGTGATATTGGTGACGATGGTGATGATGGTGATGATGGTGATGATGGTGATGATGATGCTGCTGCTGTTGTTGATGCTGATGATGATGATGATGATGATAATGATGGTAATGGTGATATTGGTGACGATGGTGATGAAGATGATGATGATGATGATGCTGCTGTTGTTGATGATGATGATGATGATGATGATGATGCTGCTGTTGTTGATGATGATGATGATGATGATGATGATGATGATGGTAATGGTGATATTGGTGACGATGGTGATGATGATGATGATGATGGTAATGGTGATATTGGTGACGATGGTGATGATGGTGATGATGCTGAGGATGTTGCCACTGTTGCATGATAATAATTCTGTTGTTGTGATGATGATGATGTTGTTAGTGCTACTGCAGCTTCTGATGATGACAATGTTGATATTGTGATGAAATAGTGATGATAGTGATGATGATGATGATGATGCTAATGGTATTGTTAGTGTTATACTGTTTCTGATGATGTTGGTAATGTTGGTGATATGAGGAGCATGTGGATAAAGGTATAAATGCAAATGATGATGATGATGATAATTATCATGATCACCTATGCTCATTGAATTACTGCCAATGATTTACACGCTACGAATCTAAAAACACTTGGCTGGAACTCAGAAAGGTGGTCATTTTAATACATGGATCTTAGACCATTGTCTTATGGAAAGCCTTGTTCACACCATTCAATCATGTGAGAATAAATGTAATTTCGTGAAAAAAATAATGAACACATAATAATATATGAATGTTGAATAATTCAAGTTTAAATTGTGACGAAATATTTATTGCTTAGTAGTTCTAACGGCCAAATTAACTTCCTTATTTTTGAAATTAGAGTTGAACCTATACGTTTTTTCATTCAACAGTAGGCATTATAATCCACGGCTTAACATAATGTAAAGCACGTTGGTGAATTCCAGTCAAGAAATGCCGATTCACCATGTTCACTATTCAGAAAATAACGAAAATGTTTGCATATTTTGTTATTGTTTTTTTATTTATTTATTTTTATTCCACGTATATACCAACATGATAGTCCACGTTGGGCTCGGGTCCGGCCCTGCTAATGAAATTGGTATAATTTTCATATTGTGAAAACGAATTCTGTGATTTTAGTATGAAGTTTTATTAAACAAGTAATTACACTTCCTAATCTAGCAACAGTGGAACATATTGCCCTCGCATCTTCATCTCAAAGACTACTGACTTTAATACCCTTTCTATAATTGTTCTCTTAATCTTATAGTATTATGTCCGCAACATATTTGATTACTTTCTACTACATGTATATACATATATAATTTTACCCACGTTATTATAAATATCTGGTGCTTTTGTTTGTTGTTACTGTTGTTGTTTTGGGGGTTATAATCTTAGTTGATATACACTCATCCACGTGCAAGCTAAAATGATAGTCATTGTTTATGCTGTGGACATTTTTTTAAGTCGGTCTAAGTGTCTGGAAACGCCTGACAGATCATTAAAATGTCCTTTATTCATGCTGTCATTGTATAATCATGAACACTTTAATCCCGTGTCAAGTAGTTTTTTTTTTACTGGCATTCAACTAGTTTGATGAAATAATTATATAACAAGCAATACTCAATCAAATTATTAAGTGGCATACATTACTGTTTTAGTATAGGGTACTTAATTACAGGGGTAGTACAGTTTTGGTACAGATTTAGTAACCAAAACCTGCACAATAACACTACAAACTAATAGTTATAACTCCACCATCAGTGACCATGCTTGAAAGGTATAGACAATTACAAACGACTAAGTAAAAAGCCTGTTATCATTCAAAAAGAGCCATTAAACACAAGAGGGCGCTCTCTAAAAAAGCATTGGTTTCAACCATTTTTCATGCAAAGTTATGCATGTGATGTTTTGTTGAAATAATGATTAAAATAGAGAGATCATCAACAACTATTTTAAAACCTCTTTTGAATTTTTTTTGCAAATTTGTAAGCATTTTAAAATTTGTATAAAAATCATCGAATATAATATATGGGCCCCGGTTTTATTACGATCCAATATATTTATTGATATTTCAGCCGATTTGTATTCAATAAAGTTTATTCTGCCATTAAAATTGTATGCTCGTTCAAATTTTACACTCAGTTTTTCATTATCTCACAAAAAAATTATTTCGTGCAGCGCCCTCTATACCTAAACTGAACTACCCCTTTAATCTCAAATATATTCTATACAGCAATGTATGAGAATGTTAACTTTCTTTTTTCTTTTTTTTTTCTTTTTTGAAATTGTCTAGTACGTACATTCGTTTACTGCTTTTACTTTCAAAGGTACATTTAAGAAATGTGTTTTCCAAAAATAGTTCGTTGACAAATCATGAACATTTCAATGAAGTTCAATATAATGATATAAGTTTCATATAGGTATATCTCATGTAAACGCAAGTTGAGTTCGAATTTTCACTTTTTATTAAAAACAATACCATATTCAGTGATATTTGTCTCAATCAAGACTTGGTCATTATATATCAGTGACGAATTACAGGAAGCACTTTATCTCTTTTAGCATGTCATCTACGTGCATATCCTGCTTTGAGTAATAAAGCAACGTGTTTTTTTTTATTTTTAGATACATGAATAGTTGCAGTGCTTAAAATTGTCCGTTAACACCTCTCTAAGGATTAAAACAACCCTCTTTTAGGCACGCTACGATTTAAGATACTTTCTGTACCCAAATCACTAGTAGCCAAATAGATTAAAATACAGTGTCATCTGCTATGTCCCTGGCGGGATATTTAATTAATCAATTAAATTACTATTAAATTGATGACTATTTTGAGGGGTGGGGTAGCTGCAAGACATGAGTGTAAAGATGACCAATGTTTCCCACGGGACGACATTGTTTATGACAGAGAACATAATGAATACTCGTCATGCTATAGTAGGGTCAAGGTGGTAAGCCGGATGATGCCTACGGTCAGTAGACAAGCACCGGCCGGGGAGTTACGGCGGAAGATTCTTCGGCTGGCTGCGGGGTGATGCAGCAGCTCGTCTGTCTGATCCGATATAGCCGCGTCCTGTTTTTTTTCCCCGCGCGCTTCTTGTTCCAGCATGATCGTCGAAGGTTCTCTCGCCCCACGCCTCCCCGTCTCATACGTCAGCCTAATAGCATCGTCAACCTTCGTTACTCAGGAAGAGCCCGCTGAAATCTTACTGCAGTTTGAGATACATTCTCGAGATGTTTATACACAAATATGCAACAAAAGACGAGTACAACATGTTGAATACATCATAATAAAGTACAAAATAATAAGAAAATAACATGATCGTGTAATGCTTGTCATACATAAATAGTAATATCAAGTTTGTAATATTATATGGTAAAGCAGACATGCATTTCAGTGTAGTTAATGGCATGGCCATTTTAAAAATTGTTACTTTACATTCATAACTATGCATAGGCTACACATTTTTTTGTTCAATAATGTTTTATTCCTCCAAACATAACATATACATGAACAAATTGTCAACAATTACAATAAACTAATATATATAATCAAATGAACAATACAATTATTTTAAATGCATGTTTACCTTACATACATTTTAACAATTATAATAAACTGTAATAATTATTTGTAATACACTAAAAGAAAAATAAACATACCTATAAAAACAAAAAATGGAGGTTATTTTATAATAAAATGATGTAACCTTGCTACATCCCTCACCCTACTCCCATTCATCCAACCATGCACTCACACACACACACACCCTCACGCCACAATGCACACATATGCTTACACACACACATACACGCACGCATGTACACACATACACACATACACACACAAACGCACACGCAAACGCACACACATACATAGATTTAAACATCTATACTTAGCATAAGTAACATATTTTATCAAATTTACCAATAACGAAATGCGTGTTTTTTTTTATTTAGTAGTGGGTTAATTCCCGCCAAAATATCACGATCGACCCTTTGTCTAAATTCAAATTTGTATTTAATTCGTTGATCTTATCGTAACAAAATATTCAAATTCTAGGAGTTTATTATTGAACAATTTCTACTGTTTATAAACAAAAATATATTTCATTTTGCACATTTCGAGTCTCTTTTTTTTATTTTACGCCAGCGGCCAATGACACGAGACGACTTTTTAATCCCGTTGAATGTTCCGTGACTATTTTCCCTATTAGACACAAAAGGTTTGTGCTCTTTATATAAACCAGACATGAGAACTGACTTTTTTTCTTCTTATTTCTTTTGTAAATCATATCACTTCTTTATGAAGACATTTTGCTAGTTGTTTTCCCGTTCACGCTTCTGTTGGAAACGCGTCACCATGGGTCGAAGGCAAAATCGTTTTGTCGTAACTCATGCATGCAGTCTGTACTTTTTTTTTATTTTTTATATTACCGTTATTTTTTTAATATCTCGAGTTGTTTGCTATCATTGGTTGTTGTCGTTGCTGTTGCTGTTGTTGTTGTTTCGATCATAACGAGGTGTGAATTCCACAGTTTACCGCCATTTTACCGCCACTCCCTCGGGAAGCCAACGCCAAGTTCACGACAAAGACAATTTATAGATCCTGAGAAATGGGAATGACACTATATCAGTGCCAGTGGCGTAGTGGGGCAACACTTGGTTGCGGCGGGGGGTGGGTCTAGTGATGGGGGCGAAGCGACATTGTTGGGGTGTGTGTGTGTGGAAGGGGCTCCCCCTCCCACTGTTGGTGTTTGAACTGTTTTTGTTTGTTTTTTTGCTTGATTGTGGATGCTGAACACAGGTGTTTCGAGGTGTTACAATAATGATAACGAGGAATGGATAAATGGCAAAATCACAATGTGCTAATTTAGTTGATTTATTTGTTTTATAATTATTTTATTTTCCTTGTTATTCTTATTTTGTTACGGGGGTGGGGGAGCAAGGGGTCGAAGCGACAAATCAGGGGTGTGTAGAAGGTGGTCCCCTCTCCACCTGTCCCCAGTCTTGGAATTCTGTTTATCTTTTTACTTTTGTTGGAACTTGATTTATTTTATTTTTTATTTTTTTTATATTGAACATGTTGAATGCAGGTGTTTCAGAGGGTTAAAACATGAATATTGAAGATGTGTGACTTCCTGAAAGGCGTGCCAATGGTTAGCCATACTTATTATATACCATACTCTCATTTGTATCGGTGGGTGTGGGCGGAAGGGGGGGGGGGGGGCTTCCTTCATCTCCAAGCACCTGTCCTAAATCCGCAAGCCGTTACATGCACGTACGATTTTAAATTTTCGTATTTTTAGAAAGAAAAAAAAGAGAATGCAATTCTTAAAGAACCATTGGCAGTCTTGGAAAATAGCTAAGAATTTAAAAGAGAATCACCTGATTAATATCAACATAACATAATATCGTAATTATATATAATAAATAATATAATTAAATTCTGAGATTATAATGACATCTTATAATGGTAATAGGATTGTTTTTGTGACAGTGTCAGTGCACAAAATAATAAAGAAGCAAGTAAAAACAAAAAAATCCACTCTGTGAACTCCACGTTAGGGTGTAGGTTGAGAACAAGAAGGTCGCTTAGTCACTTTTTGTACTTTGGAGGTATTCGTGTTAGAAGTTTGAAAGTCATGCAGGGGGTGTATTCTGAAAACGATTTTAAGTTAAAATGTATTGTATCTACGTCATTATACGTCACTAAAATCTTCAACTGTACTTAAGGAATAGCGATTTGCTAAAAATATATTTTAGTGACGTAGATATATGACGTAGATACAATACATTTTGATTTAAAATCGTTTTCAGAATACACCCCCAGGTAGAAACCAGTTATCTTTACATTTTATACAAAGAAATACTTTTTTTATTTTAAGTTTGTATACGGTTAGTTTGAATATCATAGGTCATGTATTTGAACCGTTATGATTTATGTAAACGATCGATAAATATTGTTTGAATTCATTAATGAAATGAGCATCGGAACAACCATTTAACACCATATGGTGAGGTATTTTTTTGTGTAAGTTTGTTTTTATTTGACGAGTACAATTTCATGGCGCGTTTGTGTGAACGTGAATTCGAAATCTATATAGGTCAAGCGTTTGACCCGCGATTATGTGAATGATAGAATAGTTTTACAAATGAGTTAAATGAAAAATAAAAAAAACGAACACACAGGAATGATAATGATAAACATTACACACCACATTTTGAGGTATGTTGTTTTTGTTTGTGGGGACCTTTTAACAAAATAAAAGTACTTTAAACTCTATACATTATTGGTTTTATTGAGTAGATGACATTCTAACCACATCAAAAACATGCGATATCTCAATTAACATCTCCATCGACAAACACTTCTCAACATATTATTCATTTGAAATTGGTATTAAAGGGATCTAGTAACATTGTCCAAAACCTCAACATCAAATTGGAATTATAGCGGTTCCCTCATACCTGGTTTATTCGTATTAACAATAGAACCATGTTGGGACAGGTTTCGTTTTTTTTTCGAATTTCGCTTTCGTTGAAATGATATTTACGATTGAAGTGTTCAGATGTTAAACTATCCACTGGATAGTCTTAACATTGTATTAAGTCACTGCAATTAGTTTAGTGAATATCACTTATGCATTTTTGCTCATTATTCGGCCATATAACGTCCATTTAACTTGAAATTTTCACACAATACCCAGTGGACATATCAAATAACAACTATACACATTATATCAACCATTCATCATTTTTTGCGCATGTCAACACTCAACAAAGTTACGAGATCCCTTTAAATATAATCGAGAATATAGCACGGGCTCTTGAAGCCCCCCAAGAACCCTTTCATGTCCCAAAACAATGGTCCCGAAGGGATACCATTTTTAACAAGAGGGTGCGAATGGGATTTTGTTTTTCAAATCGGGACCCTTTTAGCATGTTTAGGGAAAATGGCTTGCTGTGGGGTAATGCTATAAAACCCAATCATGCTTAGGATGTCGCCCGCCCCACTTATTAGTTGTTTTTTCTTCCGTGTCGTGGAGTTTAAAATTAAATAAGAACAAGGGCATAAAATAATATGCTTGAAATATGTCTGGGGATGGTAAGAGCAGTTGTATATAACAGAAGTACAGTGTACATGCATGGTATACCCGTTAAGACGGTGTTCATGTGTGCAGAGGATTACTTTTAGATTGCTTTGTTTGTTTGTTTTTATTTAATTAAGCTTTCAAAATAACAATACAACGTGTTTTTGTTTAATATACAAACACTAACCATGGATTTCATTAATCACTTTTATTATTTAGATATTATAAGACATAATTGAAGATTGTTTTTTAACATAAATCCGTTATTTGGAATGACAACACACCAAACGATTAGACGATAAATACTTCGATCGGTGTGCTGAGTTCCATTAGTTTTAACAAATAAACTGATCAAGGAAAACATTTTCGAGCTGAAAGTTATGTCTATTTTGCTTTTCTTTAATAGACAAAAAAGCATTTCACATCATACCCTTGTCTAGTTCAAAATCAAGCACCCCTATTGATATTGATGCCTATCGATATATCTAACCTGCTCCACGTTGCAGAAAGAGTTGCGATCGATTGTAAAGTTGCAATTAACTGCAAGTTGCTGCCTGCACATTTGAACCAATTAGATTTGCGCATTTAATCACATGATCTGACTTACAATTAATTGCAAGTTTAAAATCGATAGCTGCTGCCTGCATCCCGTTTGGCAACCATACGGGCCTCAGCTACGATTGTTCCAGGAACAATCGTGACCTTAGTTCTGTCGAGAATGCATACATTTTATACAAAATTTGTCAACATAGACAAATGGGTTACTCGTTATGTTTCAGGACACTTCATGCATGTCATATCTAGACAAAGAAAGGTGCGGCTTGTTTGCATCCCTTTTTTGAATGAGCGCAAATGTGACATGAATGACTCGGTGGAGTGAAGAAGAAGAAAAAGGCGGGAAAATAATGCGACATCAACTGAACATTTATTATTTCGGATGCGATTTCTTCGTGTCAGATCTGGTCCCGTTGCAGAAAGAACTGCAATCGATTGTAAAGTTGTAAATTTATTGTAAGTCAGATCACGTGACTGAATGTGTAAATGTGATTGGTTGAATTGTATTTTTCACACTTTACAATCGATTGCATCTCTTTCTGCAACGGGGCCCTGTTATGGGATACATGTTATATGCACTATTGCGCAAGCACTCAAACCTGTGTTATTTAAATACATATTTAAATGTAAACTTAGTATTCTTGTTGTAAACATCGTATAATGTGTGATTGTCCTCTCTAATGACATTTTCTTAGTGACATTGAATTACTTTCCAGAAAAAGATAACTATTACATACTTCATTAGGCCTACCAATCGAACAAGGAGAACAATTCAAGAAAAGTGTTGCTTAGATACATAATGCTATATAGCAAACAACAATGGAGTGTATAGCTATCTTTTTATTTTAAAAAACAAAAAGCCAGATTTGATTTACGAGAGCAGATGCAGCAAACCAATTTGGAATAAAAATGTACGATTTCAGTAGCAAAACGTGTGGTCAATATACCAAGACAATTAAATGACCAAAACATGCCACAATTAAAGAGACTGACACAAAACAAAACACAAACAAAATTATAGGAGGCGGTGTCACGGCAGACTCATTTATATGGCATCCCATGCAGTCCTATTCATCAAGCATGTCAATAGAGGATTGCTATAGGAACACATATATGAATTCATAGATAATTTCATATTAGAAGTTCCATGGTGGTTTTGATGTCTGAAAAGCAGCAGACAAAGCCGTCACCTTTAGCGCGTTTAGCGCGTTCACCGCCGGGGACCTTGGGCGGAAGAGACCGGTCATGAATATGATAAACCCACCTCGCCTGTACTGTTTGGTCTTTCTTTTTGTTTGCTGGGGATAATCTATTACATCTTCGTATATCAATACGAATCTCCGAATATCTATCCGAATCGTTACTATGTTTGTGTTTTTAATTGTTATTTTATTCTCAAAATTGTAAGAGTAATGCACAATGTCGAATGGGGAGGGAGGGGAGGGGGGGGGGGGGGGGGGCGGGCTCTTAATTACCAGTGGGGAAATAAGTCAGGGAATAGGTAAACGTGTATATATGGGCCCAGCTGCAACCCTTGTGTGAGTCTTTCCCCCCAGCAGCCTCCAAATTTGCCCCTTCCCCTCCCCCTCCCCTACCCAGGCCTCCGCCCCCTTCTGATCCCAGTTTGCTTTGAACACCATGACCGCCATAATGTGACGAAACAAAACGGGGGCGGGTTCAACGATTTTGCAATACAACTACAACCAACAAGTACAAATACCAATTATGTTCATATTGCTGGAAATACCTTGATTGAAAAAAAGACTCTTAACATTAGACTAAAAACACGAACTTGGTGACGAAGCAATATTGTTGCTGTCTGGAAACCAGTTATAATTCACAGGAAAAAGCCGTGGTCACTTCTTCAACGAGCCGTAAAAAGAAACGATGGACATCGGTCAACCAGCTCTCAGAATCATCCCATAAACGGTCAATTTATCTGTTTATGGTCGCTTGGTCAACACTCATTCGGTCTACGATACGATGATATACGTCACATTTGGTCTAATACATGACATGTCGAATCCCCTACAAATCCGAACTTGACCCTCAGCCCTAAATCTGACGCTAACCTTAATCGCAATCCTTTACTTGTGTCCCTATCCCTTATGTTCTTAGACGAACTGAATGTATATAGACCAAATGTATAATTGTGTGGGGGGGGGGGGGGATCGATTTAATCGTGTATGAGGGATGCAAAGTGAATTCGTACCCTATCTCACTGACCTCTGGTGTTGGGAAGGATAAAATCATAAAATATGATAACATAATAATTATAAGTAATGGTTTGCTCATGCTCCCGGCCATCATCCAATGGATAGTTAGCCCCCCCCCCCCCCCCCCCCCCCAATGGATAGTTAGCCCCCCCCCCCCTCACACCTCCTCCCCCAGCGGTCATGATCGACCCTGTCTTCGCACGAATTCCTATGTCATGATACTGACCATGATGACCAAATTGCGTGGTCATCTACATCCGGGTTCTGGTGTGTGTCATGTCGTTAATACTTCGACTCGCTGACCACTCGCGAAAATATGTTTGTCTGCGCCCCAGTGAACTATAAAGCACCTGCGCCTGAGCATTCCTGTGAGAACAAATTGGTGTCTTTTTTCACCCTGGAATTAATCTAGTCCAAAATGACACCTTTTGTCAATCCGACGTGTTAACGGTTAGCTTTTATGTAAAAGTGATTCTCTAACAGATTTTTTCAATCGTTACATTTCATAATTTTGAGTTCAAGACTTTTATTGCAGTACAATCTTTTACCAATATAATGAGCATGTATTTATTACTTATTATAAACCGGAACATTCAATAATAAAAGACGAGTGAATAATTATCTAAATAATTATGCTTCATCAATGTAGTACTAATTGTGCAGGAATATGAAATAAACGTTCATAATGATACTATAACTTCCATCGGAGAGGGGGCTAGATGGGGGTAGTAGTCAGGGGGAACTTTGTTTTTCACAAAATAAATCCTACAGACATGGCAAAGGCAAACGATGTCACCCAGGAAACTTTATGATGTGCCAAAATTCTCCTTAACTCCTAAGTATACACATTCCAGCGGCTTGACGCACTACAGAGATATACGATATCCCATTCTATTACCTGCTACGCCATATCTACTCGTTTCATCTTCAGTAATTATTGGTTTTGACTAGATATTCGTCCTTGAGGTACGATAAACCGTCTCGCCTCAATTGTGACTTGACGTGATGGGAAATTACCCGACACGATATTCACGATATTGTATCACTCGCAAAACTTTTTGTTTCGAATCAAGCGACAGAGGGCGGCATAACACTTTTTAGTCAACCCTGTCTTGATTTCGGCCTATGAGATTTAGTTGACATGGTATAGTTATTATAATATTTATTTCACAATGACTGAGATCTAGTGGACTCTCCGTAAAATTTAGAATCATATATAAAACAAAACATGGGTTCAATTCACAATACTACAGTCTTATTGTTTGAAATATCTATTATGATAAAGATGATGTTGATAATCATTATTATAACAATACAAATAATAATGATAATAATACTACTACTACTATTGAGATATCGCATGTTTTTGATGTGGTTAGAATGTCATCTACTCAATAAAACCCGATCTTGCTATATAGAGTTTAGAGTACTTGTATTTATTGAGAAAAAGGTCCCCACAAACAAAAGTACAGTTAAAACCCACACAATTATATTGCGCAATTTCTCAACTCCCCGGGGAGCATACTAGCCATGTGCTGCCAAAGGCGCAAGTATAATTAACACCCAACAATGGTACCAATTTATACATCTAGCCAGAGAGCAGCAATTTTGAATGAATTGTATTGCTAAAGGACAAACGCAGTGGACAACAACAGGGTTCGAACTAATAGGGATCTCACGATCGGAAAGCGTGCTCTACCAATTATTGCCACACCACGTCAGGTATTAAATCAATTTCAATGTGTGTTTGTAATAATCTTTATTATGATGTTGCAAGTTGTTTACGTAACAAAGCTGTCACGATATTCACATAGGTATGCGAGGCAGGGGGCTGGGACTACTAACACACCGTCCCCGAGAGATTTGAAAACGACAATATTCGGGTAAAAGGCACCTCGGATTTGAGCTAAACCGTGTCATTCTACATGTTCTAGGGCAAAATATGTACTATTTCGTCAAAATTGTCAAAGTCGTACAATTTCACAACGTCGACCGTGTATAGCCATGCCGACTCTTAGGCCATGACTCTGTGTGCGCTCTTCGGAAAACGCCCTCTATACACGAAGATGCAATCACTTTAAAACAACTAAATTACTTCAGGGTCCAGTTGCAGAAAGACTGATACAATCGATTTAGTCAGACAATTTGCGCGTTTCAACCAATCAGATTTGCCCATTTAGAACACATGATCTGACTTACAATTATCAATTGTAACTTACAATCGATTGTATCTCATTCTGCAACGGGGCCCAGGTCTGAGTGTAGTCCTAGATGCCCCTTTCCTGTCATTGGTGATCGACTTTACTTTATATCAGCAACATACTGATAGGCATCAAACCGCTTCCATTTGGATCACTGCCCGCTAAAATATTGGTGTGTTATTGTAATTTCAATTATTATTCTAAATATATCTATCAAAAGTGTATTTAATTTGTGTTTCCTTATTATTAATGTTCTAAAAGTATCTATTAAAAATGCCTTTACTTGATCATGATTGTAACATTTCGCTGCAATTTGTTAGTGTGTGCATTTAATAAAAACAACTTAATACGGTCTTATTGAAATTAGTTCAGTTCGGCTAGAGAAAAAAAACAAAAAGACCGCGGATGGTACACCCCTACATGGAATGGAAGAGTCCATAACTCGACCCTTCCCATCATGCATCCGTTCTAATTTACGACGGGTAATTTCAACAAATTGATAGCTTCGCCTTGGTCTTTGATCTTCCCGCCTTTGACCACACTTGAAATTGGGAAAATTGGCGGCAAACCTTGAGACGGACACATATAAAGTTTTTAAGGAGACAACCGCTTTCGAACATATCTTTTCTTTTACGATGATAAAGCTGTAAATCAGCTCGTCTCTTTACTGAAAGAAATAAACACATGTCTCTCTCTCTTTTTCTTATATTTCATGTATTTTGCTTCTATGCATTCAAGAAAGAAGGAACTTGAAGAAAATAACTAGTCCGCTATTATCATGTCAAAATGAAATCTCCAAAAGGTGACGCGGCATATGCTCCGAAAATAACGTCATTAATGCAGCTCTGTGATGAGCCAAATTAATTTTTTGATATTGACTATTATAATAATAATGATTGATTTCATTTGATATGAGGTATTTATTTCCACACTTTTCCAGCATAATTATTCACAAAGTATGTACAAGGGTTAAAACACATTAACAAAATTAAGTATTGAATTATAAAATTAACAAATTATACATTAATACAAAAATAAATATACGGACATTAACATAATATAACTTTTTCAATTTTATTAGAATGGTCACGAGGATACATTTTTGGTGGAGCACTTGTCGGCGGATTGATTTTCAGCGGATTGATTTTCGGCGTATATAGAACATCCGGAGGAAATTTGTTACCGGAGCACTTGTCGGCGAAGTGATCATTGTTCGCGGAGCAAATCTGGAGGGGAAAATTCTCACCTGAGCATTTTTCTGCGAAGATGTTGTCAAGGAGCGAATAACGCAAAGTCACCAACAGTAATATTATACTGATCTTACGTCATATAACCCTCCAAAATATATAGTCATATTAAAAGAAAGTTATTCGACACTTACATTCAATAATTGTACACACCAATTACAATATTGTTCAGGTTTTCATTTCACCTTGAACAAGAAGCGTTTAAGTGAAGACGAATATTTGTTTCAAGTGCGTCTTGCATATCTTCAGCTGTTAATGAGCGACTGCTAAGCCCGTTGTATCTTGTTTTTGCTATAACTACCCCAGTTCAAAATATTCAACTAAACTCAATAATAAATTAAAAGGTCAAAAGATCATGTCGTTATTATATAGTCCTAAAATGTGAGATGAAGAGATAACAAATGAGCAATTAATCTTGCATTGGTGACGCGTGGAACCGGGCAAATGAACACATGACTGTATTAACGGTATATACCTCCATGCATTGAATCTATACTGATATCGCATATTAGGAGGAGGAGAAGGGTTAACATTTATGTTATAATTATGTTGAGATAAAACAGACGTCTTGGGACGATGCCATGCCAGGGGATGGAAGGTTGAGATCCCTCGCCGAATTAATTTTATGTATCCTCGTTGGAAAGTTGTAAAACGTATAATCACAAGAAAGACGGGTTCTAACGAAGACATCCATCAATAATCTAGATAATCTGATGGCAGGATATAGGGGTTACATCCTACACACAGATTATTATACTTTCGTGTATGCGACAGGATAAAAAAAAGAAAAAGAGAAACATCGGAGCAAGGGTGTCGTGATGCTTTCATTCAATCTCCGGACAAAATGTCCAAAACCACCACCGCGATGCATCCATCGTTCGCAGAAAGGCGTTATAACTCCCGAAATGAAAACAAAAATGACGGTATTTTATGACCAATGATCAAAACAAAGGTCGCAACTAACGACTTCTAAAATAATGACTGAGCTTACCACGCATAGCAGCAAATATTCTGATTGTCTAGCAGCCTATTTTGAGGCAAAGAGTATAGGACTAAAATTATTCAGGTGATCAAAAAGCTATTTTTCTTCTGATTAATCAAATAATGGGATCTCGAGTTCGAAACCAGAGTGTATTTGCCCTTCATCAGCCATGTTAGCAAGACAATGCTCCTGTCTTCCCAAGTGTTTAACTGGAGCCCTAAGAGAGGTTGTGAAAGCCTTTGTAAGAATGATCTTCTCAGTCAGTGTCTATGAACGGCTTAGAAGGAAATGCTCTCCAGGAGTTGAGATAGCGCGCACAATATGTTTACGGGCCGGTATTGCATATTTTGACCGGGGTAATACAAACATGACAAATGTAATAATATGCTTAGGGATTGTAATGTATGCGCTGTATACATTATAACACCTTCAGCTATCAATCTGAGACCGAACCAAACATACTTTCATGGTTCTAAAGCATGATGGAAAGATTACACATCACATTAGGTTACAATCACATAAATTACGTAATTATCATTTAACTATTTTGAACCCCAGAACATATACATCTACAATAAAACAAGACCAAATAAGTAATGTGTAATCTCTTTTTAGGAAAAAGTAATGTTTTATAATTATGTTTTTTGTAAAGAAATCAAGACAATTAGGAATTTTGGGGACTGACATGCACAGACAAAAGGTCACGTTGCCTTTGTAACGGAAGGTCTGATTTTCTCAAATTTGGTTTTAAAAGATGCGCACGACTTGCAAAACATGAAGCGGAGGGGTGATATATTCACGCGTTGCCAAGCATCACGAACATCGCGAAAGGAGGGGGATGGGGGAGGGTGCACATCATGGCCCCGGCCTCTTGGTTACAGTCCGTTATTCCGAAGGTTCGTTATTCCGAAGGTTCAGTTATTCCGAAGGTTCGTTATTCCGAAGATTCGTTATTCCGAAGGTTCGTTTATCCGAGAAAAAAAATCGGGTTCGTTATTCCGAAGGTTCGTTATTCCGAAGGTTCAATTCAATTCAATTCAATTTTATTCTTGCTTCCAACAAAACATTACAAATGAATTATTACAATTTATACAAAATAGAGATATACATATTGGAAAGGTTCATTAGTCCGAAAATAAAATAGGGTTCGTTAATCCGAAAATTAAATCGGGTTTGTTATAATACTATAATTTGTGTTTTGTTTATTTAATTTACAGCCTGCATTAAGCATACCCCTCCTCCTTTCCCTCCCTTGGCCAAACCAATCAAACATTTAAGTTTATTTTATCTCTTTATATGAAATTATAGCATTATAACAAACCCAAATTCATTTTCGGATTAACGAACCCGATTTCATTTTAGGAATAGCGAACCTTCGGAATAACGAACCCTCGGAATAACGGACCTTCGGAATAACGAACCTTCGGAATAACGAACCCGATTTCATTTTAGGAATAGCGAACCTTCGGAATAACGAACCCTCGGAATAACGAACCTTCGGAATAACGAACCTTCGGAATAACGAACCCGATTTCATTTTAGGAATAGCGAACCTTCGGAATAACGAACCCTCGGAATAACGAACCTTCGGAATAATGCAACAAATGTTCGGATTAACGAACCCTATTTCATTTTAGGATTAACGAACCCTCAGGTATACGAAATTTGCGTGTTCGGAATAAAGAACCTTCGGAATAGCGCACCCGGCCTCGGTAGGGTTAAAATGTTATTCTAAAAATAAGATGGGTTGCGTGTGATGTAACGGGATAAGAAATATGGCACGGGTCTCATTACCCTTACCATTAATTTCCGCAATGTCAATTAGTGCTGCAGGCAGGACCAAAACAGGTTCCATTTCCCCACCAGAGTTCCGAGAAATCTTTCAGAAGTCATGCAACAATTTAATTTTCGTTCTTTCGCTACCGCGTTGTTATCTCTAAAGAAGGGTCTCCCCTCTTTGTTGTTGATCTATTCTCCACTGCTTCAACTGGAGCAATGATGTTCATAATTATTATACTATATATGGCCCGTGTTGAGATGTTAAACGTGTGTCATTAAAACAAGATGGGCTGCCGCGTCTGACGCGATGTAAGAAGGGTGGCGAGGGTGTCGTTATACGTTTTCCTCCAATATCCGAGGTAGGACCAACAATGTCGAAAACCACCACCATCGTTCCAAGAAAATGGTGAGAAATTTCCGAAACACGATACCCATTATACATGTACTAATACAATACACATTCGACACCCTTATTTAATGATTGAGCTCATGTTATTAATTTTTCTTATAATTGTATCCTTAAATCCTGAAATTTTAAAAGTAAGTGTTTCAGTTTAGCGAGATTCGCGTGATAATTGCATTCAATCTCCGCACCGATCCAAATCCGGAGCGAAATGTTGAAAAGCACAACGATTGTTCCAAGAAGCGATCACGCATTCTCAAAACATAATGACGTGCAAATTAAAAGCTGATTTAAAATTAATGATGAACTACGCAGCTATTTTCGGTATAATTCTAAGTAGGATGGTGTACACTAGGGTTTTGGGGTATACTGATGGTTCTCTTTCCTTTTTCCCCTAATATCCGTTGCATCGATCAAAACCCGGACCATGAGGACTAACATGGCGAAACCAATACCGTCGTTCCGAAAAAAAAAAACTTTCAGGAGCTTCTCTAAAATAGTGAGAACGTTATTCTTAGTAACACTGATGTTATGAACTTTAAACTACATCCTACTCGCAGCCTTTACCTGCAGGACCTTTAAATGTCGTGTGTCTCTTGTTCCGGCCTAATCTAAGAGTATAGGGTGTCGTTATACGTTTTCTTGGAACGATACTGGTGGTTTTCGACATTTTCCACTAGATAATTATAAATCTGAACACTTCAATCATACATATATATTTATAACGAAATAGAAATTTGGTAAACCAAAACCTGTTCCATGCTTCTATTGGAAATACGAATACAATAAGGTATGCGAGAACTGCTAGAGGGCGCTACACAATTTTTTTTTTTTTGTGAGATAATGAAAAACTGAGTGCCAAAGTCCCAAATTCCAAAGAGCATACCATTTTAATGACAGAATAAACTTGATTTGATCAAAATCGGTTCAGAAATGGTTGAAATATCCATAAACATAACCATTTGTAATAATTGTGGGGCCCAACAATTATTCGATAATTTTGAACCAGCCCTTAAAAAAAATTAAAATGCTTCCTCTTTTCAAAAATGTAAAAAAGTGTTTTTTAAATAGTTGTTGATTATCTCTCTATCTAATCACTATTTCAACAAAACATCACATGCACAATATTCGATTTAAAATGGTTGAAACCAATAAGTTTTTAGAAAGCGCCCTCTTGAGTTTTAATGGGTCTTTTTAAAAAATGATACCAGGTTTTTTACTTAGTCATTTGTAAATTTTCATTCCTTTCGAGCATGGTGAAGTTATAACTATTAGTTTGTAATGTAATTTTGTAGGTTTTGGTTACTAACATTCAGTTTGACCCAAACTGTACTCTCTTTACCAAAACTCAACTATTCCTTAAGTTCCATGTAAGTTTTGTGGATGTTGACCATGTAACCATTGATTGAAAACGACAAATAGTGATGATTGAAAATTTTCACGATTGCATGACTAACCGCATTCTTTTACACGCATACTTTAGGGTAATTACAATTTACAATATTGCAAGTAAGCGCGACAATTTTCGTTTTATTATATATTATTTTCACAGACAGACTAACAAAACTTTTAATATAGACTTCAACTTCTTCAACCTTTCTCGCATTGTAGATTACATAAATACATATTCATCTATCACCTTTTCTCTCATTTATTAGCTCTTCGCAAGAAACTGCGAAATTTACGATGCATTTGCCTCGGTTTTATGGGCGGCCTTGGCAATGAACTCGCGTCGGTTCGTTTGATGTCCATTGTTTAATTGTCCCTTGTTGGCGAGTGAGTCTGGCCATTTCTATTTTTATTATTGTTATTTCTTTCCCTTTTTTTACAGCTCGAGATATTTATTTCACTCTAGTGTGCGGAATGGGATATGATATATAATTATGTCCGCGGATCGGTTCTCCAGACATGGATTGTTGCTGTTGTTGTTGTTATGTTATTCGTTTTGCATGCATATAGTATATATTATAGCCCTCAGTCAAGACTGGAATTGGTAATGTTGGTTCAATATCAGTCCAAATATTAAACTCTCCTTGTAGAGATCTGTTATCAGTGTAACCACATGAACAACTTATTATTATATTATGTAGTTTTATATAGGGAATCACTCCTCTCTCAAGCCACTGGTTTTTTTAATGTAATTTCCCGACACATTTTACCTTGTAAATATTGTACCTTTTATGAGAAATAAATAAATGAATGAATTAAAAAACTTACATGGTATGTTAATTTTGTCATGTAATGGGCGTATTATATACAATAATAGAAGCTACGACTATAATTTAAATTCACTTGTATAACTTTTATTGTGAGATTTAAAGATTGAAATGAACAACAGGTAACATTAATTGTGGTGCTGCAAACTATTTCACATTTGTATCAAGTTAGATTATAATTTGGTTGTACATGTATATAATAATTCTCGTTTGTCGTATGATTACATTTACGTGTTTTTTAGTTATATTTGTTCCATTTTCGATATTTTGAGCTAATTTATTCATGATTTTCCATTAATCATTATCTTTAATTATCACTTTGAATAACGAAAAGTGATTACATAGATTAATTTATTACATAAACAACAAAACAAATATCACAGAATATGAATGCGTCCCGCATTTATCATTAGTAGTGGTGCTTCATGAATGGGAAACAAAATGTTAAATCAATTGCCCGTCTAAGTTCCTAGGCTCTTGATCGACTACGAGACTAATTTGTCAAAATATTATCCTTGAAACTCTAGCGGTTCTTTGTGTTTTCAATATAAGCATGGGACAGTTTCGGGTGTCCAAATTGTTCTTCTGTTAAAAAGATATGTATGATTTAAGTGTTCAGATTTATAACTATCTACTGGATAATTATAACTGAGTACAAAGTCAGTGCAATGAGTTAACAAATAATCACTTTGCATTTACGCTCATTACTCGGTCATATATGACATTCATTTACCATGGAATGTTCACACATCACTCGGTGGACATATCAGATCACAGAAATACACATGCTATCAACCATTAATTTTGCCAGTTTGTACACATGTACAGAATGTAATATCAGAACGGAGAACACAAACAGACAAACATAGGACTGTGATAATTTGGTTTGTCATGTTTGTGGACCAACATACCGGAACTCCCTAAGTCTCTGGTTCAAGTATACCGACAACGTTTTTATTTACTCTTCTTTATTAGCTCCTCCGTCATTAATTTGAATTAAATATGATCAGTTTTGTCCTTGAGTTTTATCTTTTCATCACGCTAATAAAGTTTGCATTATTGTTAATAATTACATATTAATTTAATGATTGTGCCATTGTTGACGGTGATGAATGGGGGCCGATGGTTGCGATGATGATGATGATGATGATGATGATGATGATGATGATGATGATGATGATGATGATGATGATGATGATGATGATGATGATGATGATGATGATGATGATGATGACGATGATGCCGATGATGGTGATGACGATGATTATGATAATGATGATGAAGACGATAATGATTACTATTATGGGTATTTTTTTTAAATGTCCATCTGTGTACATAAAGGGGTAGTTTAGTTTTGGTAGAGAGGGCGCTGCTCATCACAATTTTTTTTGTGAGGTAATGAAAAACTGAGTGTCGAATTTGAGAGAACATGCGATTTTAATGGCAGAATAAACTTTATTTGGTCAAAATCGACCCAGCAACGGCTGAAATATCAATAAATATATCTGATCTAATAATTATTTGAGGCCCAAATAATTAGTTGTTTTGTCAAAAAATTTAAAAAATGCTTGCACTTTTTCAAAAATATTCAAAAGCGTTATTTAAATAGTTGTTGATGAACTCTCTATTTAATCATTGTTTCAATAAAACATCACATGCATAATTCTGTATGAAAAATGGTTGAAACCAATGCCTTTCTAGAAAGCGCCCTCTTGTGTTTTAATGGCTCTTTTTGAATGATAACGGGCTTTTTACTTAGTTGTTTGTAATTTTGTATACCTTTCGAGCATGGTGGAGTTATAACTATTAGTTTATAATGTTACTGTCCAGGTTTGGTTATTAAAGTTCAGCCTTACCAAAACTGAACTACCCCTTTAATCCTTCTCTTTCTTCTTATTTGCTCCTCCTCGATTATTATAATTTGAACATTGATTATGATTTGAATGCAGAACAAAACGAACACGGACAAACGAATTTTGAAATATCTGTACATTTATTCATGTTATTTACATAACAGGAAAAATAATAATACAATAATACAATTATATTACAATAAGCTAAAATGTCCAAGAAATAATATATAATAATAATCAATTCACATCTCATACAACAAAGTTTGTACGATATTTCATATGATTTCATATCAGTTTTACATTAAAAATACAATTATGAAAACGATTACTCAAAGAAAGAAGAATATACGGGCCCCCAAAACGACGTGAAAACTTGTTGTTTTATTCAGTCAGAAAATGTTACGAGTCCAAACAGTCTGTTCGAGATTATCGTTGCGCATGTTGCGCATGTGGACGCTGGGGGCGCTACATTTCTCAATATTTGCTAGCCAAGTCTCTGTCCACTTCAACGTAAAGATGTAAATTGATGTGTTGAAACCCAAACAGGGCCCAAATAACCCTTCATCCCTGGCGACAAATAACATCATAATGATAATTATTTACTTCTATAGCGCATAATGGCATAATATTTTCGATTTCTATGCGCTTTACAATAAAATCACATATTATACATTCCAAAAAGTATAGTGAAATGGCAAACAACACGTTATTTTTTCTCGTGAAATTGTATATTTTCAGTTTGCTCTAATGTGTTTGAATTCCCAGCGCTAGCCCCAATGGTTTTTGCTCTCTGCACCAATATCGTTTCTAAGAGTTTGAAGGAGAGGACACATTAATAGTTTTCACCCGGTAAGCAAACATCAAAATTAATCAACCAAATAAATCAAGAGAACACAGAATATTCTACCATCCGAACATGCCCAATATCACGTTGTCTTGTTCTAGAACTGACACAAAACAGCAACAACAACAACATAAAATGACCCACTTCCTGTCTGTCACCTAACAAGCAAACAAAAGACAAACCAATTGGCGCCCTCTAAACATTGAAGTGTGAGTATTAGGGGGGGGGGGAGGGGTGGGGGGGGGGGGGGGTTGTACACCCTCCACTCCCACACTTCCCTACCCCTGGGCCAGCCCCACTCCCAGCGCGCATAATTACGTTAAAACCATGATATTATTTATGTAGTCGATATTACACATCAGTATAATTATTAAACTCATCACTCGCCTTACAAATAACATCATAAGTATATAGCACAATCATTGTGAAGCGTGAATACAGAATTTGAAATTAGCAGCACAAATAATGCATCATAATTCTAAAAACTCATTAGCTGGTATACGCACTAGTGATTTCAACTATGAGAAAAGGGTTTAAAATGCCCAAGATTGTATGAAGCGCCGCATGTGCACCATTCTCTATTTTTTCCAATTTAAAGGGGACCACCAGGCAAAGAACAACACATTATTATATGTTTTGGTACCGTTTTGTGATATCAAATAAATATAGATACCCAACATTTTGCAAAGGGTTGTGTAATTCATAAACAAAGCAATACATTTCCACCACTTACGGAACCACTACTATTTCCTGGTTCCATACGGGCCAACCATTTGTGAGTGCGCCAATGCTATTCACGCGTCCGTGTGTAGACAATAGATTCCCGGGCGATTCGTTCGCTCTGCACACATTAGTCTTCGCAATTCAGACCGCATGAACGCATGCTTTAGAATGGTGATGCGTTTTCCAATTATATATTATTTTTTCTGGAAACATATTTTTGTGAACTTGTTGATGGAATGGAATACTAAAGATGTTACCTTTCTTTAATAAGAATATTATTTTTCGGTGGTGACCCTTTAAGAAAATGAATTCAGCAGTTCCAACACCTGAAACATGATGCTATGAATCGAATTTCAATTAATTAAATATTCTAATTTTACGATAAAAGTTGTACGGTTTTATACTTTTAACAGCTGGATTCCTGTTGTTATGTCGCAAATGAAAACAATTAAAGCACGCGCTCCGTAGCACGGCTCCGTAGAACCGTTGGCATTTTAAAGAATGGTTTGAGTTGAAATCACATTCATGAATTATTCTAACCATTAACAAATATCTTTACTTCTATGATAATGTTGAAACGACAATAGTTATTAATCATTGTTTATAACATAATGTTTGGCTCGGCTGAATTGCAGCTGATAATAGTGACATTGTGATGGAACAAAATATATATTTGATGTCCTCTAATAATTCATAACACAATGATAATATTATCAAAGTTTGGTTTATCAAAATGATACAGAAATATATAACCTTTTCTAATTTATATTGTATCTTGTTTTATTCAACAAAAACAACATGTAATTCAAATGCGTGGTTAATTTCTTAACATAGCCTATCTATTTCAGACCATTTTAATGGGTAGGTATCTTAAATTTGAGATCTTGTATATGTGCGATGCAATTCAATATTGAAAAATAAGATGACAGCATGTAACGATATATTTCGGGTTGCATTTCAGATAACATTATCGTATCATCTTCAACTAATACAATATCCTCAATATTATTTAACTTTAAACACTGTATTGAATCGCCAAAGAATTTGATAAATATTACTTTGCATTAATACAATATTTCGAAAGTAAGTACGATCGAGTACATGTTACTACAATTACACTAATGCGTGCCGCATGATATATTTCAGCATACTCATGTTAATTTTGTATTGCATAAAAAAAGAGACAAACATGTAAAATACATTGTTTTTGTTATGGTAACAGATTGAACGAAATAATTTAGTTGTGCAAATTAAAAACTGTATAATATCGTTTAAAATGTTATTTGGTCCATTTACACAAATTAACAACGAATGTATCGTTCTTTCTTTTTTTGTTGTATTAGTCAAATGAAAAGAAGAGAAACACATATAATTTGAATATACCCCAATCTACTTTGGTTATTTTTTGTGAAATATAATCGCACCACACGAACTTGTAACAAAGTCTTAGATACATATCTAAGACTTTATTACAAGTTCGTGTGGCACGATTATACATTTTGGATAAAACGAGGGGATTCATGCTTATTCATGATAATACAAACAATATTCACATTTTCATAACTTGCAAATTTCGTATTAAGTACCAATACTCAAAATTTTCTTTAATAATGGTGCTATAGGTAGTTTGTCATTAAATAACTAATTTAAGACATCCCTCGAAGATCCATTTCATAGACAAATCCTCAAAGCCGATGAATTCAACACAGTTTCAGCGACACCATCAAATAAATTGCAAATATTAATTGCAGAAAATGTCTGAGTAAGCACAATTTAAATGAAAGTAATTACAGCACATTTGTGCACATGTGGGACTGTGTTATAAAGTTTGAATTTCGGCTGGCTGTCGACTAGTAATAAGTGATAGTATAATTGCGTCTATTCCTCAACCATTATTCCATAATCATGCTATTACAAAATCGCATTAATTTGTATAAATTGATACAAAATGCAAATTTAATAAAAACTTTCGCCACTTTTCCGTCCCACCAATAGAAGAGAACAAAACAAAAACATTACACGATGATAATTTCAATTAGCATTCATTAAAAACAAAACGTGTCACATGAGTAATGTCTAGAAAACATTCAAGGCAGTGTCATTAATGAAATTAATACAGTTTTAGGTGAGCATTATATTTCTAACATGTGATTGTAAAAAGGTGTATTGACAATACCCTTCGATTTTCCTTTATTACAGCCACATCTATAGGCTACAATTTTTAAAAGAATAGAACAATATAATATCTCCTGTCTTTCGATTTTGTTGACAATAATTTCAAATAGTGATGCTCCGTTTTGTCGCAATAACATTATCTCTCTACTTCCCTACATACCATCCAGGAACCCACTGTATTATGAACGTTTTAATAATAATCAAATCACCATGATCACGTTTCTCGAATGTCTTCATCATTCTAGACTCAAAGTCACATTTCTAAACATTGCTAAGACATGAACGTCTGCGATCAATGCGCATATATAATCACATCTATCGACATTATACATTATAACAATACCGTAACATTATGAGTTCATATCAATTGTTTACATCAATTAATTCGATTATTTGTTCGTGTAATCTTGGCACGAATTAATAAAAGGATTGCTATAATATTAACTATGAACAACTTTTGCTAAATTACTGCCGACAGAACCAATATAGTACATTAAATTAATATTATAATTATTCATATCCCACTACCCCAATTAATATAAATTCTAGAGCGACATTATATAGGTAGCGATGAATATTTGTCTGTATGAGTTAAAATAAGGTTATCTCTAGGCAGTAGTGAAGTTAGGTATTAAATCACGATTATTTCAAAATTATTAATGTTAAAGGGATGCCTGTAAAGTGTCTTACTCCACGAAAATTACTTGGAGCTTCCTCGTTTCTCTTCTACCGTGTTGTTTAGCTTATGGTAAGAGAAGAATAAAATAGGGTTAGATTTTTTCAAATGCCCCTTTAGTATGACGATATCTATCATTCAGCTCAAGAGCGTTAATGAACGGTCATAAACCTCATAAACATCATACAGTAATTCGTTGTAAAAGCTGACGCATATCTTTGCTTTTTTAACCAGGAAAGCAGTGTTCTTTTTCAATGAAACTTTCACACATCATTCGGACATATCTTACAATAATTTCGGTATAGGATTGAAGTCTCAAATGTCATTTTGGGCAATATCTGACACTTTACAGGTGTACCTTTAATATATATGTTTAAACCTGAATACTAACCTGGCTGGAGGTTAGTAAAGATTACTGAATATGATAACATGTATGTTTTTAAATATATATATTACAACATGCAATACATTTAATGTTCATAGATTATGGTCTAACATTCTGAAACAGACGACGATGATATCAATCACCAAATAATTCTTGTTCTCCCAAATTTCAATATGTACCCCATAATAACAACTGAATCATAATAATGACATTTAAACAATATGTAAATCTATTGTCATGGCAACAGTCATGATGCTGCTAAATGATCATGACACCAACGTCATATTTTTTTCATCTTTCACTTGGCAAGAAAGCGTGAATAATATTTACAAAATTCGGGCAGCACATGTACATAAACATAGTTTATTAATTTACCCAAGCATAGAGTCAAACATGCCGATAACTTCATTACAAAGGTTACTCTTTTGGCAAATACAGTCTTCTACTTTTAACGTTTAAAGAAATACAAATCACGATGTGATAAAGATCAAGTTATTGTATGTTTGCATGGGTAACTATTTCCATCGTCCTAACGTTCAAAACAACAAACAACAAACAATGGATTTTTAGAAGGTGACATTTTCACTTATGTTTTTGACTAAAACATGTACATCAGCGGTACATTGTCTGATCCATGTATCCATACAGGGAACGTGTTAATAACTGCGCGAATTGTGTCTGTTATTCATCTCACAATCGCAGACCTAAATGCCTATTGTTTCATTTTTCACTCGCGGTTTGTGTTTCAGCACAAATCTGACAATTAAGCTTGTTCATATTGGCTGGACAGCGAGATCGACATCACTCTTCTTCGACCATCACAATTTCTATTGACAGACATGAGCATGATGAGAGGTAAACGATAGTCCTGTAAGTGAAGGGCATGAATTCCCGCTTAAAGATGCTGGGCGCAATCGGTTAACCGGAATATAAGTATGTCCAATTGCAATTGTCCAAGTTACTGGGTTCCGAAGGTTAATTCATTCTCCGACAAAAAAATCGAATTCACAAACTTACTTCAAAATGTAAACATTTAATTTAATACAGTCTGACATTTTAAACATATTTCCTATAACAAACAATCATGGGAAGTGCCCAAGCTGTCTCCTTCTCAGCAAAAACAAAACAAGTGTCTCACGATTTGTGCTCATCCCTCGGTCCATTGTTATGTGTCAGGTAAATATAGCTTCAGACTAGCACGAGAATTAAAAAGTGTTTCCAGGGAAATAAAGCAATCATAATGATAGAGGCCTTGTAGTTCAATGGTTAGAGCACCGGTCAAGAGGTATCGGGTTCGATTCCCGGGCGAAGCCGAATTTCCTTTGCTCATTTTCTTTGTACACTTTTGTGCATCATAGGTAATGCCATCTTGTGCATGGGAGGGTTGCAATTAAGACTCCCAGTTTTATCAAAATGTGAGATGAAAATTGTCGTTCTGTCAGCAGCGTCATCATGATGATATTGTTGTTGTGTAACTTTTCCTAGGGATGTCCCGATGACTTGTCGCTTGGTTTCTGTCCGCCGCTAGCCCGTTTTGGTCATATGATTTCATAGTTTACGTTTATACTGTGTGCATCATATAAACAGCATATTCAATCATGTATACAGTTGGTTGCAACTATTAGACAGTGATGTCAAATGTGAGATGAAAATTGTCATTCTTTCTGCCAAATCACCATGGTAATTTGCTAATAAACCCAAGGACTTGTCGCTTGATTTCTGTCTGCCGCTAGCCCGTTTACTCATAGTATTTCCTAATGTCCGTAAGCAGCATATTCAATCATGTATACAGTGTGTTGCAAGTATTAGACAGTGATGTCAAATGTGAGAAGAAAATTGTCATTCTTTCTGCAAAATCACCATGGTAATTTGCTAAATAACCTTTTTCTAGGAATGTCCCGAGGAGGACTTGTCGCTAGATTTCTGCCCGCTACCGGCCCGCTTCTCCCTCTCATTCAGCTTCTTCTGCTTCATCCTCCTGTTCTGGAACCAAATCTTCACCTGGGAGGAGGAGAACCAGCCAGAGATTTCGTTATTAGTTAGTAGCTATTAGTTATTCATACTATACATTATACTATAAGCATACGGAGATTTCTAACCTTATATTAAATTACAAAGATCCTATAAGGGTAACCCTAAACCTAACAACCCAAACGTAGCACTATACAACATGTCCCAACATTAATTACAACGGGATTTTCTGCAACGATAACTTTAAAGATAGTAGATCAATCAGAATGATATTTCAGGGTATGAAACTATAACTTATTACCTACATCTTGCAGAAAACCCTATTCGATTTGCTTCAGTGGTCATGGAGAATGAGGATCTTTTGTCAATCATGTCAGATGTCCCTTCCCTCCAGGTTTTGTAATGTAAGGAGACGTGTTGTCCATTGTGTTCACGCGTTATGAACGAAAATGGACATAATACATGATTGACAAAAGATCCCCATTCTCCATGACCACTGAAGCAAATCGAATAGGGTTTTCTGCATGATGTAGGTAATAAGTCATAGTTTGATACCCTGAAATATCATTCTGATTGATCTACTATTTTAAAGTTTTCGTTGCAGAAAGTCCCGTTGTAATTAATTTTGGGACATGTTGTACAACTTTCACTAAAACTTTTACGCAGCGACAAACGTTCGGATCATTTTAGCAGGAGCTTATGTCGTGTAAACTAGGAATGACATGAATAATATGATAGCTATAATTATTGTAAAACAAAAAATACATTTTCTTTTCCCTTTCTCAACCTAAATTGATTATAATTGTATCCATCCTCCTTTTCGGAAAACAAATATTGACCTTTGAGGAGGTCGCAGAATCGGGAAGGATATAGAGACAAAAGAACAATATAATGTTATACAGTAATGTTTGTAATGATTTGATATGTATATTTTGTTGGAAACAACAAGTACAAATTTAAATGAATTGAAGTCAATATATAATTTGTTGCGTTCTGCCGTGTCACCGTGTTAAAGGGACTTAGTAACATTGTCCAAATCCTCTGCCGTATCACCGTGTTAAGGAAAATGTTAGAAAAGTGGATAATTCCGAAGTTAAATTTAATCTTCCTATAATTATTTGAGGAGAAACTAATAAAGTTGATAAAAAATGAAGAGGATAAGTTTTGTTTTCGGAATGCCGTTCTGACAAATGAACTGACTATTTGAAATGTGAAGCAAGAGTTACAGATGAGCGGGTAATATGCCTTGCCGGTCGCCAGGAGGAGCGTAATTACCACATAGATACCTAAGGTGTCATAGTTACGATGTAATTGAAAATGATATGAATTATAGAATGAAACGATTACTACATAGAGCAACATTTTCTAGTATATTTTCAATAGTAAAACAAGTGATTTAAATTTGTTTTGGTATACGGTATTGTATGTACTTCATTTACTTCATTTACTTTTTAAAACTTATTGGACACAAATTAAATCTTCTTTTGTCAGTCTGATATCAAATTGATCAAATTGATCAACAAATCTTGTAAATATATGTTTGTTCTTGGCAATTTCGTGATATGGCTCGTATTCAGGGGTGAATTGATTACAACATTCGACACATTGTAGACGTGTAATAAACTATTATGGAATATATTTTGAATGGTACGGAGAACATCAGTAAAATCATAATTATGTGCATGTATTGTCATATTCTTCCCAATGTCATGACTGTGACATACAACCCTGGAAAAAAATTATTAGACCAAGCACTTTTTGCTCAATTTTTGAGATTGTTTACACTATTTTGTCACTTTAATTGCATTTTTAAGAAACAACAGTTCATAAAATATCAAAGGGGGTATAGTCGATGGGATTAGGAATACCTACAACTTGTTTGATGTCTGAAATTTGAAGAAAACATGAATTTCATGAATATTTGCATGAATTTTTGCCATAAAAAGGTATGGCTTTTATACACACGTTTTCAATGCATAGTGGAACATTTTATGATATTTGTCTGTAAGTAATACTAATATCATAGAAATGTCTTTCCAATTGTTTGTGGGGCTTGTTTATGAGTAAATTAATTCTTGGTTAGAGTTGCCAAGTGACAGTCAATTGCTCTTATCGAAGAAGTAAGACCATGTGAAGATAGCCTCTATCCTCGTATACTGCTAAAGCACAGGCAGTCAGCATCCAAATATTATTTGCTTCTCCAACAGAGTTTAATGCCAATTGGCAACTCTCACCAAGAATCAAAGTGCTAATACAAGTCACACTAGGTGCTGGAGAGACATTTCTATGGAATAATCACAACTTACAGAACAAACATCAACAAATTTTGCACTTTGTATAAAAAAATGTATATAGAACCCTCACGTTTAATGTACATGGGAGGAATGGACAAAATCCATACAATTTGGATAAAATGCACGTTTTAAATCAAATCCAAGGCAGAAAATATGTGGTAGGTATAACTTACACCATTGACTACACCCCTTTTGGATGTCATGAACTAATTTTTCTTCAAAATATCATAAAATGGACAAAATAACATCAATCTTCGAAAAAATTGATCAAAAAGTGCTTGGTCTAATAATTTTTTTCCACAGCTGTACATGTCCATGTACAAAATGTTAGCGAGTTAGTATAGACCTTTGAAAACAACCATGCAAAAAACTGTTTGCAAGTAATTAATCGTCAACAATAATAGAACAAATTTACTAGATTTTCATCTGACTTGTATTACAAATACAATTTTTTTTAAATGGTTACAAAATATGAACGTATACAACGAACATGATAAACAATCTCAACATGTTTATAATTACTTATCACTTTAATATAAGTATGCATCAAAATATTACAGTCAGTTTAGAAACAAAATATTATAGTAGAAATTCAATATAAAGGTCAGAGGACTAGAGTCAGATTAATTTGTATTGTCGTGTTTCAAAAACATAAATTTGATTTCAGACACTGGAAACAATGCATACAATAATTTAACATTGTTACATAGCATGAATATCAATTTTAAATTAAATATAATAATAATTTAATCAATTTAATTCAAGTTGCATAATATATAACTCTTTAGTTTTTGCACAATCTCTGCATGTTTGCATCCTAAATATCTTGAAAAACGTAATTAGTCTTCTCTGATTGTGACGGCAGGATATGTACTAACCTGTCGCTCTGAGAGGCTGAGCGACTGCGATAGCCTGGCCCGACGGTCCCGGGTGAGATACTGATGAGCTTGGAACTCCTTCTCCAGCTCAAATATCTGTAGCTTGGTGTACGGACGTCGCTTCGTTCGCCGGGGCAGGGCGGCGAGAGCGAACATCCAGCTAGGGGTATGGTGCGCGTCACCTGCAAAGAAGGCCAATGATGTTTATTTAGTAAGAATTTGAATTCAAATTTACCAAACAAACACAGTGAGTAAACGAGAATTAATCAAACATTTGCAAACGTATCACATCTTTTGAAAATTAGCAGCTTATTTGGAGGGCTGTGGTTTCGCTTCGTAAGCCCTCGTTCAAATACCTGAAAATAAATTGTGATAGAAAACATTAATTTTCTAACGTTACATCTTGCTTTGAACAGAAAAGGAATAGTGTCTATTTAACAATGGTTAATTATCAAAGTTTTGTGATTTGCCTTTTAGGTTGGGATCAGTTGAAATTCATAGTTCAACACAAAAGGATTATTTTGATTGTACCGTGCACATGATAGTTTTATACACAAACAGTTTTTGTTTATTTTCATTTAAATATTATGGATCAATACGGAACATTTGAATAATGAAAGTTCGTACAATGAAGTGAGAAAAGTGAGAAAACAGAAGTTCTTCAGATTACATCTCCCTTCAATAAATGTGTGTTACATTAATTCCGTTGAATCTAATTGATTATCTTATTAATTTTGTCTGAATTGTCTGTTAGGCTTTAATAGTTAAAACTAACATATTCGTTCAACAAAGAACAAAGAACAATGTATGTACCGCGCACATGACACATTGTATTAGTTTTACGGAAAACACATTGTATGTTGTGTATTATTATTTAAACATTATGGAACATGGAATGATACATGGAACTTGAATACAAAATCGTTCAATGTAGAGTTTTAGACTAAAAATGAATTTGAAAACGATCCTCTTTGATAATATATTTGTCTATACATCACTGTTGATATACGTATGGACATTTTGTATAATAATTTATTTATTCTTATACCCGTTTAACTTTTCAAAAAGCGCACTGAAAACAATTAGTTATGCATGTTTGAAACAAGCGAATCTATAATCATGATACATATCACACTAACTTAAGCCGATTTGCCATAATAAGGATTATCAAATATGTTCAACAAGGTTAAGGAATAAATTTCTGCTAGGTATATATTTACTACGCCTAGATAGCGAGCAGGGCGTGAGGATATCTTGTTTATCTTGTTTGTTTGTTTGCTTTTTCTTTCGTATTTTTTGTCCGTATTTGACACTTTCGTTTGTAAAACATTAATTTGTTGAGGGATCCACATTCTACAAGCCATGCTTTTCAGTGGATCCCTCCATTTTCACTTGAAATCGAAACGTATACAACAACATTTATTTTCTCTCTGATTCCGCTTACATGACATGATTATTTTACAATTTAATTGTAACTTATATTATAAACGTTACTTCTGATTGGCAATGTGAAATAACATGCACTTGTTTATAATTTAAACTTTTAACTTATAATTCATCAAAATGTTGTTGTGACTTATTCATTGTAAATAGATGTATTTTTCTTGTTGAAAATGAAATAAAATTGAACCTTGAACCTTGATAAAGTGCCTTTCTAGAGGATACACAATCAGTGGTGGGCATTGAATTCACGACCTTCACAAACATGACACAGAAAACGAATTTCCGAAGGCAGATACGCCACCAAGCGATTGTCACTTGCCAATAGCAGGCAGTCATGTCAGTGCAATAAGTATTACAGCTTTGTAAGTACAAAATTGATAATACACATCTTCAGAAATGTTCCTTTGGCAAATCAACATTTCGTTGAGACTAACATTTGTATTCCACTGGTTTATAATTCAGAGATGGCGGAAGAATTATGGTCATATTATTCCGAGACAGAAAACTTTGAAACAACTGCAATTAGGTAATAATACTGATAATATCAGTAACAGTTATTTGATAATCACCAATTGGTCATGACCCTTACAAACTATTTGTATTATAAGTACATGTGCTCCTGTTCCACGGTCGACGGATTATTACATTGTAATCAACAAAACACTCACGGAGCATACTTCCACTCCCCTTGGAAGAATTCCAGCCAGGCACAATTGATAGGCGCACACACACTGTCTATGGTAAGCAATTCAGTTCCATTCATCCCGGATACCTATTTATACACCTCCATAAAGAGCATTTTATAGTATGAATTAGTTGTCTTGCTGAAGAACACAAATGCACGGGCACCAAAAATGGTTTCGAACTCGGGACCTCATGGTTGGAAGGCCAGGCGCAAATCACATTGTATCACAACGGTAGCGAGATTGCACTTTCTCGCTGCATTACCTGATCCAATATTAAATAAATCAGAGGTAGTCCAATTATGATTATTTATTTAAAAAAAAAGAAATGCAACATTTACCTGCAAATGCAAAGTATGACAGGACCCTCTCTCAACATTCAGTACAGCTCTCTCTCTGAATATGTTCAGAATTAGTAGGCCTTATATACGATTTGCTTTCATTGTTTTACAATAATTTGCCATCGGTAGTCATGCACGAAAACATTATGTGTTCGTGATAAGATTACATGAACTAAAGACAAGTAAAATATAACATTTTATTTATTGTAACATTTGGCACGAATTTATATGTGAAGATAAATCCTAAACCGCACGACGCTATTACGACTCCTCCGTGACCGAGTCGGGTACACCAGACTGCCAGGCCGACAAAGCCCCGGAACAACACCGCCAGACAAAGGCAAACATATATGGCTTGAAATCACTTTCACTAATCATGCTAATGTGACTTCATGTGTTGACAAACACCCGACTTAAAACATTCGTTTCTTTGCATTCAATATGACTTTGCACTTTGATAACAAACCAACCTCTGCACAATAATGATTGGGCACAAATCACATTCACCAGCAACACAATAAACCAGCATTCGTAGAAGCAGTAGAAAAAACAGTAGTAGCTATCTCATTAGAAGTAGTAATAGCAGTATTAGAAGAATCAGTTTCAGTGGCAGTAAGAGTAATAATATTAGTATTAGCAGAAGTAGTAGTAGAAGTAGCAGTAGTAGTAGTAGTAGTAGTAGTAGTAGTAGTAGTAGTAGTAGTAGTAGTAGTAGTAGTAGTAGTAGTAGCAGCAGCAGCAGTAGCAGTAGCAGTAGCAGTAGCAGTAGCAGTAGCAGTAGCAGTAGCAGTAGCAGTAGTAGTAGTAGTAGTAGTAGTAGTAGTAGTAGTAGTAGTAGTAGTAGTAGTAGTAGTAGTAGTAGTAGTAGTAGTAGTAGTAGTAGTAGTAGTAGTAGTAGTAGTAGTACAGTTTAGATAGGAGTGTCAGTAATATAAAACAATTATATATAGGAAGACACTCCGGGACGTGATTTAAAAACTTGAAAAGCATGTTTTCCTTATCATGCGATACCTTAGGCAAGAAAGGAGATGAATCAGCATAATGTAAAAACCACCGAAATTCGCAGTAATCCTTTATGCCAGCATGATACTGCTGAACATTCTAAAGGGAAGACAACGACAGCATCTGGAGAGCTACAAGCTTTCTCCTAAGCAAGCTGGTTTCCGCAAGAGCAGGGGCACCCGGATCACATTTTTAAACCCTCTGCAGACAGAGCCGACTCGACCCGATCCGACTGGTTTTCAGTCGGATCAGCTCAGTTTTCAGTGCCTCGCGACACACATTTTGCCAGTCAAGAGACAGTCGGATGCCAGTGGGGGTCGATTCAACACGATGAATCGGCTCCGACCGACCGGGCCCGACTCTAGCCTGATTGAAACCAGTCGGATCGGGTCGAGTCGGCTCTGTCTGCAGAGGGCTTAATATTCGCCATATTATTAAGTACAGGCAATATGTTTTACAATATTGTAGGAAAGCTTTTTTTTTCCATAGACTACTCTATGCCGATACATTTTCCTTGGATAGAACTGGAACATTTTGGAAAGCACTCTGACTTAACAACGGGAATTTAAGCCCGTCTTATACAGCCCAATGAGCTCATCAGAGGTCTATATACGATGTTCAGCGTGTCGGACAGACAGAGGCGATAACTCCTGGTTCGGTCAAGGAGGACATTGAGGATGCCGAATGCATCATGGGACATGTACATTCCATTCATACTTGCGTCTAGCACTGGCCTGGCACTGGCCTGGGATAAGATGATCTACCTATTCATACTAGGCATCAACCAACCTGTTCTCTCGTCTGAAATGACTCTATAGGTCATTGTACCACACCTTCTAAAAACACCCATATAGTCATTTTAGGTGCACCTGAATATGCTGCCATTTACGTTTGGAAACTGTATAATATCGAACATCGAGTACGAGTTTACGCAAGAGAAACGACGGCAAGACCGGGTATCGAACTAGGCGTCTTTAGATTATCAGGCTAGCACGCATCCAATTGCGCCACAGCGAGTGGCTTGATTTGCAGCGGGTTTTGGGGATATATAACCCTAACCTAAACTATAACCCTAACCCTAATTTGGTGGCTATAGGTCAGATTAGTGGCTATAGGTCAGATTTAGTGGCTATATAGGTCAGATTTAGTGGCTATAGGTCAGATTAATGGCTATAAGTCGGTATATTATACAAGTCGGAAATTTTATGCGCGAGTGACAGTCTCTCTCAAGTCGCAGAAAAAATCAATAGTAGGCTCTGCGACGCATTAACGATCCATACAGTTTCCAAACGTAGATGGCAGCATATTCAGGTACACCTAAAATGACTATATGGGTGTTTTTAGAAGGTGTGGTACAATGACCTATAGAGTCATTGTAGACGAGAGACCAGGTTGGCATCAACAGTGGACAACGTAACGCGCAAGTATATGAATATAACAGTGTCCTGGATGGCTCTGGGCATGCGCACTTTGTTCATAATGACGTAATCGGTAAATGACGTAGTGCACCCCTATATATGACGTAACAATGACTAAGCAAATTCTGTGCAAGCAAGACCGTAATGCGCATGCGCAGCGTTAAGCTAGCCAGTGTTCCATTCACACTTGCTATAACAGTGGCTTAGCCTTGTCTAGCATCTGCGTAATGCCAGGCTAGGCCGAGCCAAGGCTGAGGCTAGACAATTCCATTCGTACTCAGCGAACACGGCGGATTGCATGGGGAGTTTCAATAATATAGGTTTTCCCGCTCAATTTTACACTTTTTTCAATCGAATTCATTTAGGGTCATTCAAATTCACGCATTACCGCGTAATCGTTGGTATCGGTCTTCCAAATTCCGAATAAGTGCAAGCGAATTCATGCATACGCATAAGCTTTCGTGAATAGACACAGAAGTTAATTTACGGGTATTCGAATTCGTGAATGTGCAACCAACTGCCAACTGCCCTTTCGCGAATTCGAATGACCATTGATGAAAAGGTATGCTCTTTGTGCAAATTCACTTGCTCCTACGTGATTTTGAACGACTATTTACGAATTCGAATGCTGCTTTGACACGGCGATCGCAAATCGCGCGAATTCGTTTGCTCCTTTTATCAATTCGAATGACACAATCGCAAAATTGAGCGGGAAAACCTATACTAGGAAGGATAATTGGCCACGTGAGATATTCCGACGATACTAACCCATGCTAACGATGAGCTAACAAAAACTCTTCAAAAAGCCAAGAAATGGAGTGAAGCCTTGATACTGTTTCTGAATGTTGTCAATACTCAACTGATGGGTGCTGGCGAGGGACAGCCCAACAGAGCGTCTGGTAATCAGGTAACCGATCGGCAGGAAGTTGACAAAAAAGAAGTAGTCAGTTCAACTGTGTGGGAGCATTGGTTACCATGAAGACGGATGTGAGCAGGTAATCTAGGAGGAAGTGAGAAGTCGTGTAGCCATCATGGCAAGATCATCGATGTTGAAGCTAACAAAGATTTTGATAGACAGGGGATCGATTACAAAAAAAAAGAACTACACTTGGCCTGATCATGCGTCTTTCCCATTACCACGTTGTTGTTGTTGTTTTGTGTTTCGGCGTTCTCCATTCATGTTGAATATTTACGCCGATCTATATATTATTTTGTTTCCTTCTTTTCTATTTTTTTTTCAACTCAAATTATAATGCTACTTATTTTAAAATGGGTGTGAAACCTAGTCATTTACCAAGGCTGACTGCAACAGGGCCAATGCATTATAGAACTGTCTGCCAGAAGGACTAAGATACCGTTCTTCAAGAAATTGGAACCAGTCCCATATATCTGGATGAAATCAATCGACAGGCTCTCAGCTATAATTTGGTCACATCGCAAAACGACAAGGCAACTGCTTAGACATGCATAATAATAATAATAATAGTAGATCGTAGTTGTATGGCGCCTAATGCAGAACAGCTTCTAAGCGCTTATTATAGGATTTCTCGGTCAATTTCGTAAGTTGGCCACACGAATTAATTTTGTGTGCATTCAATTTCGCCGATTTTGTCACCGCAGCTGTATTTTGCAGTTCAAATTCGTTTTTTAGCATTCGAATTCATATAACGATCATTCGAATACAATTTGTTTGCATTCGATTTAAAACGTGTTTCTATTTCGTAAAATTGTCATTCAATTTAAAGCGAGAAAATTTGTGATTACGTAATACCACCTTCCGTGAAATCCGTTGGCGAAATTGTATGCAAATAGCGTTTTTTAAATTGAATGCTAAAAGTGGTAAATCACTTGACCGAAGAGCTAAATCGTATGAACAAAATGCAATTTTTAACCACAATTGCAAGCCTTCAGCTCAATTTCGCGAACTGGAATGATACGTTTATCAAAACGAATGAGAAGCTTACGAAATTGCCTGATAAAACCTATATTATCCCTGGTCATTTGGTCCAAATCTGCCCAAATCCAAAATCTTCCGGGGGCTATACCCCCTGGACCCCCATTATAGTAATTTGACCCAGTCCCCTGTACATGTATAATAGTTGTATTCAGGAACTCTCGCTATGCCCACTAAACTTTAGCTTACTATATCTAACTATATTCCTATTTGAATCTGGACAACAGCTTTAGTTCTGTAGAGCAAAAATCAAAAGCTTCCGGGGGCTGCGCCCCCTGGACCCCCATTATAGTAATTTGACCCGGCCCCCCTGTACACGTGTAGTAGTTTTATTCAAGAACTCTCGCTATGCCCACTCAAATTTAGCTAACTATATATCTAAATATTTGATAGCTAACTATCTTTTCTTTTTGAATCCGGACATCTTTAGTTCTGTATGTCAACAATTCAAAAGCTTCCAGGGTGCTTTCAGGGTGCTTTCAGGGTGCTTGCAAATTTGCATTTTTTAATCTTCAAATATCTAAACAGCTCAATCCAAAAGCTTGTGCCCCCTTAGACCGAAAAATCGTTCGTCATAATTATTCCGCTGGCTGGACTGTCGGATTGCTCCATATAAATGGGGATTGAGTAAAAAAAAACCCATATAAGAGTTTAACCCATGAAGAGACGGTACATTTCTGTCTAGTGCCCCCTATACCCCCTCCCCCCCCCCCCCCCCCCCCCTCAGGACATAAAATACCGCCCAAGCTGCTGGGTTGGTCGCTTCACTCCCTTGCCGAAGATGGTCGAAATGACGTTTCATCCCCCCCAATGGCGAGAACAAATCGACGCCTATGGGTACAGTTCAAACCCGCTCACGAATCGACATATGCCGACAGCACAAACTCTTTGGTTGGTCAGCCGATATCATCCCTGTATCCAGTCGCGGAAGATCGTCACAGCGAGGGTGGCGTGAAATTATGAAAGTCACGACCCATGATGGGCGTCGATCCTTACGTAATACCTATTCATCAGGGGGGCTCGAATGAATAGACCCCCCCCCCCTGACATGCCTGATGAATTATTACAGATCGACGCCCATGTCACGACCTGTTAGCCACGAAGGAATCGTACCATGCACGCAAAGGGAGATACAGCGATAATACGTTACTATCTACTACATCATCATTATCTAGACAATAATAAGCTTTTTGAAGTTTTAACATTCAATATTACTTCCAAATACTTGCTTTCAATCGAAAAGAAAGGACGCTAGGTTACATTTATGTTCAGACCTCTCAAGCGTGTCAAGAATGACCCACTTATTTTGGCATGTTTAGGAGTGATTCTGAGAATGATACTAAATGATATTTATGGAATGAACAATGAACGTGAATCGCAGAATTATTATGGGAAATAATTGGCTGTGAATTAGCGCCCCGCCGTTTGATGGCGGTGCTCCGAATCGGGCAGGTAGTTGTAAGGATCGTGTTTATGGTCCAATCGTGCGCCGACCACGTGCCCGACGGTGCCTGGGGTTTTCTCCAGCTTTCTCGGAACTACGAGTGCTAGATAATTGAGGTCGTATCTATTTAGTCACGTTATGTCACTCTTTAAAGGTGGTTCGGATTCGTAAATCAGGTGTGTGGTGTGATCTTATAAGTGCCTTGCACACGGTGCGAAATACACACTGGCCTAGTTACGAATGGCAAACCGCGATGTAGCATTTCGAAAAGTGCCCTCTGCATGCACCCCCACGCATATGACAATCTTCAAAGCTATCGAAGAGAACTTGCAATCGAATTTTATTTAAATATGATAAATGTCTTTTCATTTAGTTTGATTTAATTAATTTACCATATGTACACAATGATGGAATGCAAGTAAAATCAACAACAATGTATTTATATAAATCGCATAATGTTTACAATAACAACAATTTAATATTATTCTGTCGATGTAGACCGAAAAGCAAAGGAGTTATCAAAAGGTTTTCCAATATATACTCCGCAAAAAAAGAAACGGGACACTTGTTTAAGTTGAAATATTTCATATTCATGTAGAATAAATTGTATGTATTATCATATATCAAATTAACGGAAATTTAGTCATCTACAGGCAGCGTATAAATTTAAGGTG